>PVJH01023288.1:0-35095 GCA_004026705.1 Nesogale talazaci | reverse complement strand
AGTGTCTCTGCCTTCAAGAAGGAATTACCACATTCCCCAGGATTTTTAGGAAAAGGCCTTGCCTACACTCTTAATCCTCAAATTGGCACTGGATTTGGTGACTGCCACAGTTGGTGAGTCTGATTTTTCCTTTATTTTCCTGTCCATTGAAAACCTGAAATCAGATCTCCTCTGAGCCACACCATAATAGACTAATACGGTCCTTCCCCTTCAGGGGTCCTAAAGTTGTTGTGACCTTGTTGTGATTCATGGTCATTGAGCTGGATCTGAACACACTACAGCTCCATGCGCAAGAGCTGGACCTCAACACACTGCAACTCCATGCACAACAGAATTATACTGTTGTGATACAGATGTTTTTCAATACTTAATGTTTAGAAGTAGTTCACCAAGACTTTCTTTCTAGTCCACCAGAGTGTGGAAGTTCTGTTGAGATGCTGTCTGCCATCAGAGTATCACACAATGATCTCCTGGTGGATAACTGCTGTGCTTGAGGAACATTGTATAAGAATCTGACCTGGGTGTTTGATGTGGAAGGTGAGAATTCTATCATTGAACCATATCTGCCTCTTAGTCATAGGTAACTCTGCCTAAATAATGGATTCTATTAGCATGGCCAATTTGGTATACCACAAAACATGTGCTATAGGTACGTATTTAACAATACTATAAAGGATGTTTCCCACTTCCATTTTTTTTTGTTTTTGTATTTTTTAATTGGTTTAGTAAACAAGTGGGCAATAACAGTGGTATTTACTTTGTGAAGACCTCAATAGTCACCGTGTCTTTGAGTTCTCGTATTCCTTAATAAGAGTCCTGGCATTACATCAATTGATTATTTTTGGCAATTGGTAATATTTTTGAAGGTAGGACAAAATATCTATTTCCTACAAATTTCCTTAGTCCTTAGAATACTGTAGACATATTTTTGATAAATTATTATTTATAAAAAATAATAAAATAGTCTCTGATTCCTCCAAGGCTTATGTCATAATGGAATAAAAGTAGATCTCATACAGAAAATAGCTGAGATAACGTAGGTTCTCCCACACATGCAGACACACAGCACTTTACAAATACAGTCACATGGCACATAAAATTCATTTGAGGAACATCTTATTACATATATGTCTGTTGTCTCAAAACACTACTAAGGAGTTCAGAAATCCCAATTAAAAATGGGATCTAGTGGATGCAACCAGATGAAGCTAGAGAAACCACTTTCCACATGCAAGTTATATATCTTTTGTCTCTAGTATAAAAGTAATTGTGCTGACCCACATATAGTTGTATCATGCATATATAACCTAAACTTCATATGTATCAATAGTAATAATAGATGTATACTATAGATATTATCTGTCATTACTGTAATGTGCATTTTCCTTATTCACCAATGAAAAGTTTGCCATGAAACACTATATGTTTCAACTCATAAGCCATCAGGACAAATCATATTCTTTGCATTGTCTTGGATATTGTGGGGTTATCTCTGTTTAATTTCCTTCTGAAAACTTTTCTGTGAAGGTCATCATGCCTTACAAATGCATCTAAGCCATTTCTAATAGTAATAGCAGCAAGAGGTAGACAAGAAGTACTGTTTTGGATGTGAAAAAATAAGATGATTAAACAACATGAAGGGGAAAAATCAGTGAATGTTATTTGCTCACAATTTAAAGATGTTTGCACAATGTACAAATGGTGTCATGTCCTATTTTATGGAGTATATCATACCTGTTATGAGACACATGACTGTCATTTATCATTTATCTCTTAAGTTATTACAAAATATATATATCGTTCTCATTCTAGTAATAAGAAAAACAGAGAGTTTTGTAATTATCCGAATATTATACAGGTGATGTGTGGCTGGTCATGAATTTGCCCCAGTGCTGTCGGCCTCCAAAGCATAGAATTTCTATCCTAGGCCACCCTGCTATGACAAGGCCTCTTTTCTAGTATGAGAATAATAATTTCTTTTGGCTTTTGCATACAAATCAATAGCAGGTTCCTTATTAATTTGGGAGTGGAATTCTTTCATTATAGTGATGCAGGGATGAGTTACATCAGAGGCCCGGGTGCCTCGTTATCTTCAGAATAGCATTATGGAATAGGAAAAAAAAGATGAGCCAGGGATTCCACTGGAGAATTTCTGATATTTAAGCACATAGAAAATGTCATTTCCATCTCCTCTGGCTTAAGAAATTACAATATGAAGAGATGATGCTGGGCTATCTCGAGGGAGTAGATGTGAGCCAACTTGATTCACCTTGAGGTGTCCGGGGCATCCTAGTTTTATCTGATATGAAGTGGTGGAAGTTTCTCTGCTTGAAACGACTCTGTGCCTTTAGAGCCTCACCATATATCGTTTTCTTTATTACATCACTGTTGTGTGCACTATTCCTGTTTAGCTGAAAGAGCTAACTAGGACTGTGTGTGATTCAATTTAACTCTGCCAAGCTGTGCCTTTGTGAGTGTCTTCATGTCACTTGCCATACAACAGGGTATAAGATATGAATAAATTATCATCCTGCCAACAATAATTTTGCAAATTCAAAACAATGCGAACATGAGGTTGGATTTCTAAGCATTGCTACAGAAATTTAGAAGAAACATCACATTTTGAATGAAGAACTGTAAGAGGCTTCACCAATAAAGTGAACGTTTGAAGTCAAGTAATGCAATTAAAATTACTAAAATAATAACAGGTCATTTCTCAAAAACAGGGCAAAGACTATTAATGAGCATATGATAGGCATAATGGTATAAAATGGCATGTCATTTTCCAGGTTTAAGGTTGAATAAGTGTATTATCTCCAGATTTTTCCATCACTGAGTAGGGTCAGACTCTATAATAATAAAATAGAGGAGATGCATACCACCCTGAATGCCATGCTAAAAGGCCTTGAAGTTTTAAGGAAAGCATTCCATAGTCCAAACTTTTCCAGAACAAGTGCTAATGAATTGATTCTTTGATATTGCAGGATATACTCAATGATCTGAGTAATTTTAGATTTACAAACATTACATAGTTTCTTTACTGTAGCATTTCTTAAAATCTTTATTGTTACAATGACTTGGGCATCCATAAGTGAAGAATGCAGGGAAAATGAAACTCTATGCTTCATTGAAGATTTATACTTTGAGAAACTCAGTGGCAATGAAATTCAGTTACATTTTTGGTTTAAAAATAAAGGCTATATTTTTTTCCAATCTTATTGCTGTGTTATTTCTAAATCATATTTATGATAATATTCCACATGGTGCATGAGTATCCCCTGATACTCATCATATTTCATGGAAAATGCTTGTTTACAAGATAAAGTCAAAGGCTTCCGTTTTCAATAAGGCAGTTGAGGACACACTTAAAAAATAATTTTATTGAGGATTCTTTCGGCACTTAACCCAATCCATACATACATTCATTGTGTTAAGCACATTTTTACATATGTTGCTGTCATCACTTTCAAAACATTTTCTTTCTACTTGAGCCCTTGGAATCAGCTCATCCCACCCCTTCCCCACCCACCCTCCTTCATGATCCCTTGGTAATTTATAAATTATTATTTTTTCATTTTTTCACTGACCACTGACTCCATCCACTTTTCTGTTGTCCATCACCCTGTTCTTATGTGTGTTATGTTGATCACTGTTATCGACTCCCCTTTCTCCATTCCCCCACCCAGCCCCTGCACATACCTCACTCTTGTTCTCCTGATATTGCTACTCTCATTATTGGTCCTGAGGGACTTGTCTGTCCTGAATTCCTGTGTTGCATGCTTTAATCTGTACCAGTGTACATGCACTGGTCTAGCTGAATTTGTGAAATAGAGTTTGAGGCCACGATAGTGGGGTGGGGAGGAGAAGCAATAAAGAACCAGAGGAAAGTTGCATGTCTCATCGGTGCATACCAACTGGCTTGTCTCTTCTTTGTGTCCCTTCAGTCAGGGGATGTCTAATTGTCTACAGAAGGGCTTTTCTTGCTCTGGGTCTTTGATGCCTGATGCCTGATCCCTGATCCGTTCAGCATCTCCTGATCACACAGTCTGATGTGCTTCTTCCAAGTGCACTTGGTTGTTTCTCACAAAGATGTTTGCTTGTTTATCTTCAAGCCTTGATGACCCCAGCACTGTATCTTTTGGTATCTGGGCACCATCAGCTTTCTTCACCACATTTGCCTGTGCACCCATTTTGCATTCAGTGATCATGATGAGAAAGTGAACATCACAGAATGCCAGGTTACTAGAACAAAGTGTTCTTGCATTGAGGGAGTACTTGAGTGAAGACTCAATTTCTGTCTGCTGCCTTACTACTTAGCAAAGAAATATATGTACATGAACTGTTTCCCTATTGTTATATAAAATGTTTACATATGCACATGCCTGTATTTAGATTTCTATAAATGTCCTTTGCCTCTTAGTTCTTTGCCTCTTGTACTTTCCTCAGGTTTCATGATCATGTTAAACAGTCATTCAGGTTTCTCCGGTTAATTCCTCTTGGGTACATTGCCCTTGAATAAGTCACATCAGGTCTCCTATGCCTTCGATTTTAGATCACTTGTTATTCCCTTGCCCCTGGGTTTGTTGACACCCCACTCCCTTTCCCTTGCCTTTTGTGCCCCCCTAGAAAACATGTAGTTTTCTTCTCTAGATTATTTTTCCCACCTATTGTATTCAGATAGACATTCAGCGACAATAATGGGCATAAAAATAAGACAAAACAAAATATAGCAAGAAAAGAAATCCAAAAAATCATGAAAGAACAATAGCAACAGAAATATCAACAGCAAAAAAAAAAAAAAAGGAATAAAAATCTATAAATAGTTACAGGTCTGTTTATTGACATTTAGAATTTATTTCAAGTATGATAGGGTACCATGCACTAGCTCCAAATTCTATTTTTGGTATTCCCAGAAGAACTCATTGCTTCCCCTTCCTGTTGGGTTGCACACCCTTAGTGTTTCACCCCATGTGGTAGGGTCAGTTCAAGCACAATTCCCACACTGTGCCTGCAGTGTTGTCTTCCTGTAGCACTATGGGTCAGTGAGGGTCATCATGTCTCCTGGTGGGCCTGGCCCTATGGTCCTCTCTGTGGTGGAAACTGCCCCCTGGACTTGATGGATCAGGAAGTGTTCCACGGTCTTCTTCCCTCTTCATTTCTTCTTGATCAGAACTGCCACTTTCCCTGAGCTTTGGTTTCAGTGCTATCATCTGAAGTACTTTCTTCTTGCAGGGGAGTGGGGGTCCACATAGTTTGGGTTGGGGCCAGCGCAGGAGATCTCTCTGTTGCTTCACTGCTTCATGGCTGCATATTGCATTTATGTATTCATCATGCCGTGGTACACTGGGTTGAAGTCTGGTCCCTTTCTTCCTCTCCTGTGGAGATATTAAAAATAAACTCTACTTGGATGGGTTAACATCCTGTTCCCCCACTACCCATGTTGTTTGGGGGATCTTTTCCTCTTTTATTTCCCCTCCTTTTAAGTTGGCTGCCCTATGTGTCCCTGGATTTGCCTGCGCCCTGCCACAGTACATGGGCCTCGCCCCAGGAATGCAGCTAGCTATATAGCAGCTTTTCCCTTATGCCCCTTGTGCATTTTTAAAATTTAATTCAGTGGACTCATATCGTATTTGTCTTTTTCTGCTTCCCTTATATCACTTAGCACAATTTCTTTCAGTTCTTCCCATGCCGCAGGCAATGTCCTTCATGAGTTCATCCCTGCTTTTCAGAGGGGCATAATATTCCATTGTACATGTTCCACAAATTTTTAATCCATTCATCCACTGATGGAAATTTGGGTGTGGCAGTCATGTGCTTATGTTAATTTTATGATTGAAATGTAGGGGTGGAGTCTAGCCTGTTAATCTGGAGATAGCCACTGAGTAGCCAATGAGGCCTCTATGTGGGCATGGTTTTCACCTGAGACCCCTGGGAAATCTCATGATATTTCCCCCGTGAAGATGAGAAGCTATCTTCCCCAGTTGTTGGGAGTTAGTTTCAGAGACGATTAATCATGGACAAGACAAGCTGGCAGAGTTCAAGAAGCTGGAGGAGCCGGTGGAGAGACCACACAGCTTTGCCCTGATGGAACCAGACCTCTGAAGCTGGGGCGGCCAGATGGAGACCTCTGCCAGTGATGAGTTGCTTCTGCTATTGATGGACCCTGAGTCCTGGAGGCGAGGTGCCCTGCCAGAATGGGGATTCTGCACCCACTGACCTATGACTTTGTGAGTCAGAAGAAGACTTTATAGACTGATTTCAAGCATATGGGTTAATATCGGACTTATGACTTTGAACTGGACTGGGCTGGGATGCTTTCTCCACGTCCCATTCCTTTTGTATATAAACCCTTTCCATATATCGATATGCATGTCCTTGAATTTGTTCCTCTAGTCTACCCAGACTAACACATTGGGCTTTTTCAAACTCCTTGTGATTGTGAACTTCACTGCAATGAACATTGAAGCACAGATGCCTGGGCGTGGTTTGTTTCTTGCCTTTTCTGAGTATGGGAATTGCTGGGTAAAATGGTAGATTGATTTCCACCTGCTTTAGATATTTCCATATCAATTTCCATAATAGCTGCACATACCTATAGATCCCCTAGCAGTCAGTAGAGAAGAGTTCCTATCTCCCACAGTCCCCCCAACACTTTTTAATTTCTGATTTCTTTTAATTGGGCTATTGTTCAGGGTGTTAAGTAGTATCTTATAGTTGTTTTAATTTGCATTTTTCATATGGATAACGATCAGGAATATTGTCTCATTTGTTTATTGATTTCACATAGATTTCTGCCCTTCTAAAACTTCTGTTCAGGTTCTCTTCCCACCTCCTCACTGGGCAATTAGTTTTTTTCCTTATTGTAATTCAGTAGAGTATTGTAGATTTTAATAAGGCTTTTGTCTGCTGTGTCATTGCTAAAGACGTTCTCCCAATCTGTGTGCTCTTTTATTACACTCGAATTATTTCTATGTACACAAGTATTTTATCTTCAGTATATCCCACTTATCAATTTTTGCTTCCTCTATGTTTATGTTCTTCCCTATTTCTGATAGCCTATGCATTTCCTGAGCCAAACTTCTCAGGTTTGTCCCATTTCGTCATTTATGCTCCTAATTTCTTAAGATCTGTGATCCACCCTGTGTTTATTCTTGTGCATGGATTGAGGTAAGGGTCTTTCATTATTTTTCTGCAAGTCAATGTCCATTTTCTTCATGCACCACTTGGTAAGGAGGGCATCTGCTTCCCATGTGAAATTTTTTGGGCCCTTATGGAAGATCAGTTGTCTGTTTGCTAATGATTTTATCTCTGGATTTTCAACCCTTTTTCTTTGGTCTGAGTATCTAATATGCACCAATGTTTTAAGTCAGATAAAGTAAGCTTTTCAACTTTGTCCTTCTTGTTACGGAATTCTTTGCTAATTCTGGGTTTCTTCACTATTCATATGAAGTTTTTAATCAGTTTTTCCAATTCTTTGAAGAAAGGTGATGGTATTTGGATTGTGATAGCATTGAACTTAGACAATGTGCTGAGCAAAAATGACATCTTTACTATATTGTGTCTTTTGAGCCATGAAAATAAGATATTCTTCTATTTGTTGAGGTCAGGCTTGATTTATTATAATGGCTTTCTATAGTTTTCCTCATACAAATCTTTTGGGTTTTTAATAAGGTGTATCCCGAAATATTTCAATTTGTGGTTGGCTATTATAAGGGGTACTCACTTTTTGGTATCTTCTTCCATGGTCTTTTCTGATGTATATAACATTTCGATAGACTTCTGCTTGTTGACCTTGTATCCTGCTGCTCTGCAATACACCACTATTTTTCCAGCACTCCCCTTGGCATTTTTCACATGCAAAATTATATAATCTGACAATAATGAGAGTTTCACTTCATTCATTCCCAGACAAATACCTTTTATGTCTTTTTTCTTGCCTTTTACTGTTAACTAGGGTCACCAGGGTGGTGTTAAATCGAAGTGGGGACAAGGTACATCCTTGTCTGGTCCCCTTTTTCAGAGGTATTGTTTTAGTCTTTTCTCCACTGGCTACAATGTTGGCTGTTGGTTTTTCATATATAGCTTGTATTACATTGAGGACATTTCTTTTCATTCCTTTCTTTTTGAGTGTCTTAAACAAGAATTGTTGTTGGAGGTTCTTATAACTTTCCATGCCAATATCGTGCATAATACTAATGGCCTTTTGCATTTTGAACCATCCTTGGAATGAATCTCCCTTGGTCGTGAATCTCCCTTTGTTTTATTTACTTTCGTATTCTATTGGCCAGTATTTTGTAAAAGATTTTTGCATTGATGTTCATTAGGGATATTGGTCTGTAGTTCTCGATTCTTGTGGGACCCATGCCTGGTTTAGGTGTCAGAGTTATACTAGCTTCATAGAGAGAGTTCTAGAGTTTGATATCTTTATTTCTATGCTCTGAAAGAATTTGTATAGGATTGGTGTCAGTTGTTCCCTGAATGGTTGGTGAAATTCTCCTGTGAAGTCATCTGGTTTGTGGGATTTTTTTGTTGATAATCCCTTGATAACCTTTTCTGTTTCTTCTATTACTATGGGTCTGTTGGGATTCTCGATGTCCACCTGGAAAAGTCTAGGGAGGGATTGTTTTTCCAA
Source organism: Nesogale talazaci (assembly GCA_004026705.1). NCBI lineage: Eukaryota > Metazoa > Chordata > Mammalia > Afrosoricida > Tenrecidae > Nesogale > Nesogale talazaci. The sequence continues at coordinate 26,463 of PVJH01023288.1, read as the reverse complement.
GCATTTGTCCATGTCTTTCAAATTGAAGTATCAGTGTTCATAGTACAGTGTAATTATTCTTTTGATTTCAGTAGTGTCCATTGTAATGTCCCCTATTTTATCCCTTTTCCTTGCTATTGCTATTTGTCCCTTCCTTTCTTTGGTTAGCTCTGCCAGTTGTCTATTGATTCTGTTAATCCTTTCAAAGAACCAACTTTTATTAGCATTAATTTTTTCCATAGTGTTCTTGTTTTCTTCTCATGTATTTCATCCCTGGTTTTTATTATTTCTATTCTTTTGCTATTAGTAGGATGGTAGGACACCCTTCTTATTGTGACCAGTTTCAAGACTTCTTCTTCATGTCTCGTGCACATGTGTATAGATGTGCATGCTTACACATAATTGCCTCTTAGAAATTTACTGTATTGAAAGTGTTGTGGAATTTCTTTAAGGATAAGTATTACAGCATACTGTTTCTTAAATAACACATATATTGGATTCAAACTGTTATCAGATGTACAGTCATATTGTGGTACGGGAGATGGTTTTGTCTGTGGGGAAGACAGCACAAAAACAGCCAGCAACTAGCAGAAAAATCTTTAGGAAGATTCAATTAGGCAGATCATTTGCATCATTTAACCTTTCTACGACAATATTCAGTTTGGTTACAAGAGCTTGACTTAGCTTAACACTTGCTTAACACGTTCCCAAGCTCTAGGAAAGCTCTCAATACTGATTTCAGCTTCCCAATACAACCCAGCTCGTGCAAACTACTGCATCGACGTACAGGCTCAGGATCAATGGGTGGGGAATATTTTAATGAGTGCTGTCTGATTGTGTCATTACCTATTTCATAGTCTATGTATAAATGTCCAAAAGCCTTCCAACCATTGCAAAGGGGAAAACAAGCTAGCCAAAATAATAAAAAAAAAAACTCCTATTTAGAATTGTAGCAAAGCATAAAAAAGACATCAACTATCTTCCAGCTGTCTGATGCTTAAGCAAACCAACGAAGTCCAAACTCTTAAAGGTTTTAAGTCGCTCTCTTATAGTTGATGGCTCCCTGGTTTATTTGAGCTAACTTGAGTCTCTCGTATTTTATTTCTTATGTATTCAGCTTTATAACAATTAGAGCTGATGGTGCCTGGAAGCTGCACAGGTAGATGAAGATGCTTTCTTGTCCTACTCATGCAGTAGAATTTCTCTATTTCCATAAGGTTTCCCTACAGTGCTCTCTGAGGTCTTTCTAGTTCAAACGATGCAATGCTTACTTGGAAGCTTCGGCCTCTTTAGGAAGCTCTCCCAAGTCTCTTAATTTAGGCTTAGAGTTGGCACAACAACACTTCAATTGTATTCACCAGGGTAAAGCTTGTTATGGCTCGTCCTTACCCTGCACACAAAGTACCACACATGAACACAAAAGTGACTCATTGAAGGACATTTTTGAGACTTATTACTACAGTATAATCCCAACCTGTAGTATTCAAAATTGGCTGGCCAGAAAAAGGAAGAATTTTTTTATTTTGTCATTAGAGAGCTTAGTTCCTAATCTGCTACTATTTGCTCTGTGGATTTTCATTTTAGAAGAATATCAATTTGTTGCTGTTCTATGTTACCTTGCTTCTGGAAGGCTAGAGATGCACTTCTATTTCAAGAATTCATTTGCCTTCAAATCTATCTCAGATTGGGTGTGGGGGTGTGTGTGTAATGTAGGTCTAGCTATGGATCTCTTCACTGGGCAATGAAGGGCCCTATTTTTTCCTGGGATTCATCACAGTCACTATCTGACGACTGCTGGTCCTATCTCAGACTAGAAAACAAGTGAGCTACTTTAGATGGAACGGAACGGTGAAACTGGATCTCCTCTTGGACCTTGGATCTTTGAATAATACACCAGTTTTCCACTCATTTGTGCAGTCTACAATGAGAAAACATAAGAAATCACCCCCTGTTCTCTGGTTGCATCCTAGGTGCTGGAGTAGATCAGGTTTGCTGAGCAATAAAAAGGTTGAGTGATGACTGCTAGGTTACATTAACTTATTTGCCACACCTTGATTCTGGGTTTCATTTGCTTATTTCCTTCCAGTTTGTGCATACACAAATTTTACCAGAAGATGAAGAATTCTGACTTCACAGTGATATAAACATTTGTAATTATCAGATGATCAGTAATCTTAATTTCTAGTTTCAAGCATAAGCTGTTTTCCTAAAATGATATTTTAATTACTATTATTTTTCCTTCCTAATTTAGGAAGCTTGTCTCTTATAGAACACACTGACTTCTCCTGATCATCACATAGGTTTCTACCAATTCTCAGAATGATTGTTTTTCCAGATATATGTTTTGAGGCAATATGTTAGACAAATACTTTCTAATTTCATAACAAAGATAATCATTTGACTTGTATTGGGGTGAAAGAGCCATATTAATATAAACCAAGTTGTGAAAAACTTTTCATGTTATGATCTTCTATGTTATGGTCTTATTCATTAATCATCCAATGAACAGGGTTGTGTGTTAATTATTCAAGACAGACATATAAGCAGGAAGATAGAGAATCATTTCCTTATATAACCTTCCCATTCAGGTAAAAACCTAAATTTCTCATTATGCATTTCAAAACCTATTTCATCCTATTATGTCCTCAAGGAAGATAGCACCCCATTGTCATTCCCTCCTGTCCAATAAATACTTGGAAACCATTTTTGGTCATCTTTTAGCTCTTTCTTTTCCAAAGAAAATGATCAGGCTGTCTGCGAAAAGAACAGACATATAAGAGAACCCCTGGGGGCCCAGAGACTCATTTATTTTAGACATCAAATTTGTCTATTTTTTCTTAACAAGAATATTCTAGAGAAGTAGATCTTAACACTGTGCAACAATAGCAGTTGCGGCTACAGCATGCAGAGAGACTTATTTCAGAACAATCCTTTATCTTTGGACACATAACATGAGCTCTATCAAAACAGCAGTTGGCACACACCCAGCACCGTCACATCGCTGCAGAACATTATCTTCAAAGTCAGGACATCAATAATAAAAATGAACTCCAAAAGGCTAGCATGTTTTGACTTTAGCTCCCCCCCCCCACTTTTCTTTTTACTATTGAGCATATTTTGTGTTTTCTTTACTATCAAGGAGAAAGTAAATTCTTTTATTCTTTTTTTTCATTCTTTAATTCTTTATTCACTTTATTATACCTCTTTTAAATATATGTCTTCAATGTTTAAAATAAAACTTTGTGATGTGTACATAAAAGGCGACTTCACAAAATTTGTCCTAGTGAGAATTCCTGTTTTGAGAGAGAGTTGGGAGTGAATGGTCTCAGAAGTATCTTCACTGACTCAAGAAGGGAATTCACTTTCTGAGACCAGACACCATGTCTTACTCGATTTTAAATATTTTTATTCATAGTACAGTGCTACCATATACAAGACAAATGGTTTTGGTCAAATATTGCTTTTACCCAGGGCATATAATTTAAATTTTCAAAGAAAGGAAATATAAGCATTTTATTGTAAGCTGAAAGTATACTTCAGAAATTAAACATATGGATATATGTGGCCTGTTTATTATTAAGTAACAATTAATAGAAAGTCATGGTCTTTGAGTCATTTCTGTCTCCTACTTCCTGTTATTATAAAGTAACCACTTTAAGAAAGTCAAGAACTCTATAATTGACATGGGGAAAAGATCACAAGGAATGGCACATAATCACAAATAATCTTCCAGGGCGAAGAATCACAGAAACCAGAGGGGAATGGAGACAGTGGTCAGTGTGAGATATAATAATGACAATTTATAATCTATCCAGGGGCCATTGCGGGAGGGGTAAAGGAGGGTGGAACCAAAAGAGGAGCTGATCCCAAAGGCTCAATAGAAAGTTAATGTCTAGAAAGAATAATGGCTATATATGTACAAATATTTCTGATACAATTGATGTATGGATTGTAAGATACCCCATTGAAATGGCTAAAGAAAAACCTAAAACAAGTAAAAAGCCTCTAGAATTGAGCAATCTGGCTTATAGAAATTGATTTTTATTCTTTTGAGAAGATATTTACTGAAAGTAAATATTTACTGAAAGTAAAGTATTTCATAAATACTTTATGAAAGTATTGCTATTGTCTCTTAAAAAGAAAGAAAACAGTCTCTGTTGATTTTGATTTATTAAAAATATATCTTAAATTCTGATTTAGCATCTGATATATTAAAATATATTGTCAGGCATACTTGTAAATTTTTATAAGCATTATTGAGATATTCTCTGTAGATCTGAAAATGCAGGGCTAAGGAAAATGTATCCATTTTAATGAATACTATTATAATAGAAATGATGATATCCTTACACATATAAAGAATCTACTATATGATTTTTTTTCTTTCACACAGAGCTCTTTATTGTTGAATGCTGTCTCTTCTGGAGGCTACACGCAAGAGTCAGCGCAGTGATGTGTAGAAAAACCCTAATATAGAAAGGATAGGAGCACAGTGAGTATATATGTAAGACAAGATTTTATACAATCTTTTAAAAATATTGTAAATCAATAAGCAAAAGTTGTAAAATGGTAAATGTTGGACTCCCTGTGATTAAACTGGGTGAATCAAAATACCAGATGCTATTTTGATCTTTCAGAGTGCTGAGAACTTGTTGTTGTTACCGACACATGCAACAGCTGCAAAGATAATTTTTGTGTTCATTATATTTACTATGTTACTGGGAGAATTAGAAGCCCCTGAAGTACCTCTTAAAAGGTTTTATTACTTTATAAAAGAGTCTGTCACTTTAAACTCCATTAGTTGAGCTCTTTGGAATAGTAATGATATTCTTAGGAAGAGGCATTAGGAATGGAAGTTTAGAAGTCTCAGCATAGTTCTTCATAGACAGTGATGTATGTTAGTTCATCATAAGAAAGAAGAGATTATAAAAATGGTCAGTGAAGTTATTGAATAAAAACTCTGGGTGGGGTCTGCTTCAGTTCTTACTTCAAGCCTTCCAAGCTTGTCTCTCTCACTTCTGAGTTTTGGTAAGTTTTATATGCTAAAATTATGGTTAAATGAATAGTGTATTGAATCTTTTGCTTCATGTCAACAAATCTATCATGTCTCCCCAATCAGAAAGAGACTGGGAGAGTATCTAAACATTACATATTTTCTTCATTTAAGCAGTGAAACTACTAAATTAGGGACAAAAATGCTCATAATATAGCTACATAAGGAAACTAATAATTTTAGTTAAAAGTATGAATTCCAGTAGATATCAGAAATGGTAGTCATGGAAAAAATCAGAGAAGACGTATGAAGGATTCAATTCATGAGTCATGTGGAATAAATTTCACTCTTCTAGCAAATTTATTTCATCTACTCACTTTATAGGAAATCATAAATGTTTTTATAAGGATTTCCAATTAGAGAGATACATTTTTCAATGAGCACTATTCCATATTTTACTTGTTCCCCACCAAGTTCATTGTTGCCATTAGAATACCTATGATTGTTACTTTGTACATACATATCTCTTGGTTTTATTTGTATACCTGGACTGCTACAGACTTCTGTGCCAAAGAGAAAGTTTAGCTTATGTAGCCTGAAGACTAAGCAATGTCTTCCTCTGAAATAGTTGGTTTATAAGACACAGCTGATATACCTGCTTTGCTTCTAGACCTATAAATTGATTCAACTTCCAGCAAGTCCAGAATGGTTAAGAGTAACTCAGAAGAAATTCATTATGACTTGGGTTTTCAAGTTAATATATACACATTTAGAAAAAAATCTCATATATGTTATACTGAATATTAAAGAGGTGGGGTAAAATAAAAAGAAGCAAATAGGTAAGGCTAAATCTGCTGATACAGGTACATGAAGAAGAAATTCTGATTGTTATAGCACAAGGGGTTAGAGAGGTAATTTGGCTGGTTGGATGAAACATGGACAAAAAAGATGGTCTATTATTTAAAACTGAACTGTCACAACTGCTTTGGTCTTCTTTAGAGGTGTGTATCCTGAGGCTTCAGGAGATTGTGATGTTAGAGTGAATTTATTATTTAAGAACTCCTCATTCAACGAAGGAAAGCCCAGAGGACACATGTTTGATAATTATAAGAAATAAATTAGTGATGGGAATAATGTAATCTATGAAGAACTTTGTAATTGATCTTTCTGATATATGACAAATTATAGTGGGGAAAAACTGCCAATGTTCACATCATGTGTTCTTTATCTTAATATTTTCTGATAAATATCAAATTAAATAAAACATGCCAATTTTCTAGTTCTAAAGTCTATCCAGTGTGTACACTAAATATTGGGATCTTAAGCTCAATGGGTAGTTAAAAAGAATCTTGATAAGAAAATTTTTCATCATTTTAATAAATATACTTACATATTAAGCTTGTAGATTCTAGGCATTATTCTAAATACTGGACATATAGTAATGAACCAAATGGACAAATATCACCTGGAAGATTAAATGCTGCCATTATAAATGAGCAAAGATATAGCTTTATTTTGTTTTACTGTTTTAGTCACCTCATTGTCTTTGTTATTTTCACCACTCTTCAGTCCATCTTACCTTTATATCTCACCACATCTCTAGAGTTCATCAATGCTCCATGCCCCATACCTTTACTGCATATATCCATATCTATCAAACAATCTACTCCACATCCTTTTCCCTCAGAGACCAGAGAATGAGATTATTGAATGTGCTAAAGGGCATAATTCTGAATTTTGTCAAAGTAAATAATCCTATATTCCACAACAATGGAAATCATCAGAAAGGATTTGAAAATGAGAGCTTGCCTTGACAAGACCAGTGAGGCGAATCATATAACTCAAATTAGTTGATTACCACATTTACCCTTAGAACAATATCTGTCATTTACAGTTTTAAGTTTTAGTTCATGTGGTTCTCATCCTTCATAAGTAGAAGCTTTCACACATTGGTTTTCTGAACCTCTTGGATGGTTTTATTGGTTACAGTCCATAGATGTTATCTGTGACTGATCGTCTAGACCTAGAATTTATCACCAACTTTATAGAAGCTACTTATACCAGTATTCTGTTGCTGCATAACAAAAGATCAAAAATTTTGTAGCTCAAAATAATGTATATCTATTGTCCCAGAGTTTCCTTGAGTTCTAAGTCAGTTGCAGTCTTTGCTCAAAATCCTACAAGGCTATACTCAGTATGTTAATACGGGTTGCCCTCTCTGAGGCTCAGAATTTCCACAAGGGTGTTGAAAAAATTTATTTCCTGGTATTGATAAAATTCAGTCACAGATGTATTTGGGTTTTTTGCTTTCTGTGTTCCCATCTGTTGTCCTGGAATCGCAGCACATTCAGCTCTTTCTATAGGACACTTTTCTTCTTCAAATGCGGGAGGGCAAAGTCACTCATGGTGGTTACCTCAGAACCTCTAAAACCAGAACTGTTCACTGCAGTGATAATCGCATGTGTCATTTATAAGAGGGAATATGATCAAGGAAGTGACTATCTCACTATAGTCACAGGTCTGCACTCAAGAGCAGAAGAGATTGCTAATTCTATATATTAGGGGATAGTTAGCTTAGACCACTGCCTATCACAATACCATTGAAGCTTTGTCTTTTCTGTTCCAAGTAGCCTTGCTGTTTTTCAAAAGATTTGCATGTGGGTAAGGAATATGGAACAAGAATGGATTCTATAGTGCAGATAGAGTATAGCTCAATTAGGAGAAAATCCCTCCCCCTCCCCCGCCCACACACACACAGATTTTTTTCCTTCTAGAAAAGTTCTGCTTACCTTTTGTCTTACTAATGGCCAAAAGCTAGTCCCTAAAAAGCAATCTGCAAAATGTCTGTTAGGATTCTGCATAGACTGCCCAAATCATCTCATATCAATGCTGATGACTTGAAGTTCTGAAACACGAGTCTTAACATCAGTAGTTCATATAGACTGGAGTGTTTTACCAGTCACCTTGATTATAGTATGACTCAGGTAGTCTTTTAGATCAAAATGTGCTATCATATTTCCTGTTTGCCATCTTTATTTCAGACTGTTTTTGGCTAGTGAGAAGATTCTATGAATTCTTCAAGCATTTTTTTAATGAGTACAAGAAAAATAGCTATAAAATGTTCAGTAAAATATGCCTGGAACATAAGAGATCTATGTCACACAAAGATCTGTTTAAATTAAAGCATTGTGGAATAATGAGTAAACTTAATAGAGAATATGGCTTTTTTTTGTTTTTTGTTTTCCTTTCAAACAGAAATATTTGTTATTAAAGCACACTGAAGAAAAAGTATATTCCTTTTAAAGAAGAACTCACTGTAAGTCACTCAGACACAATGAGCCATGAGAAAATAATCTCTTTTTTATTAAACTGGGTAGTTTCTTTCCACTGGAGTGACTATCCATAACAATGGGTATTTGAGTATTATTTTTTGAAATATATAGTGTAATTTAATATAAATCACAATGAAGTTCATGGTTTATTTTGTATCTTATGATGTAGAAGAGTTTGATTTATGCCTTCCATTTGCTGGTATGTTGAAGGTTTCGGGATTCACATACCTGTGGAAAAATCAAATATAATCACAACTAGAAAGTTAAACTAATTTAAACTTGCATAGAAGAGATATATTAAGACATTTGACTGGCTTTGTGCAAAATAAGAAATACATTTTTTATTTTCTATTTGAATATGTAATCATGTAAAAATGGTTTCATTTTAAAAAAAGTTGACATATGCATTAATTTTATGGATGCTGATAAATTCCATTGTGGATAAAATTGAAAAGAAATGAAGGGAAACAAGTTTCTGGTATTATATATATTTTTACAGGCAGACCCCATCTTATGATGTACTTTGGTTATAGTGAAACAAAATACTACTTGTCTTTCCTTTTCCTTTAATCAATTTGTTGGAATCTTTTCATTAGTAATCTGTAAAGAATATGATATTTCAATGAGAAATTTACTGATTTTTGCACACAGATGTCTAATGCTACAATTTACTACTCAAACCATTGCCAATTTTCTGATTGTGTTCAGTCCTTGACGTCTGTGTTGGAGTAAGGGGACTACTAGAGATAGAAATTTGAACACTTTTCGGTATTTAGGACTTGTACGAAAATTGACTTGTGCACATGCATAGAAGCACTTACAACACTGCTTTATTGTTGTAATACTGATGTCAAATTCTCTGCAATATTCTTCAGCAGATCAGAAATAGTCTATCTGCCTGGAAGGAAGCTAAGGAAAACAAATGTGAAAAATTTAGAAAAATACTGATGTCTAAACACCATCCAAGAATCTGATCAAAATGATACAATAGAAGAGTTAGGTAATTTCCTACTTGATGCTGCTGATGTGAGCTACCTCATGGGTCACAAAGAAGGGGAACAGATAGATCCGGACTTAGTGAAGTTGGAGGAAAAAAGAAATGCTGAAGAAGAAAATAATGAGGAAGAGAAGGTCAAATTAAGGTGAAAAGATTCACCGAAGGTTTTCTAAATTAACTGATGGGCTTCAAGGGCTTGCAAGGCACATCGCTGAAGCTAATGAGTATATTAGAAAAGAAGAAACATGTTGCCATGAAATATGTGAAGAGTAAAGTAAATGACCACAGAAACAACTTGAAGTTTTCTGAATAGAAATGCTATTCCCATTCCCAGAGATAATCCAGATGACCTCAAATCTTCTACAAGTGGACCTATTACAGCAGACAAAAGTCAATGTTGTCCAACTTTTCATCATTGGTAAATTTTTATGACTTATGCATTGTATGCATACATATGTAGAAATACAACTATAAATTAATAGGTGGTTTCCAACCCCAAAGGTAAATGCATACTAATCTATAAAATATAATGTAAGACAATAATGATAAAAATACTTTCTTTTAAAAGAGAGCGAGGTATTCATCTTATCTCCGAACTGGCTTATGACAAAATTATAATGCAAAACTCACTGTCCTTGAATTGATTTGGGGTTTTAATAACCTCATAGGACAGGGTAGAACTGCTCCTGCAGGTTCCGGAAGCTGTGGAATCTTTATAGGAGCATAAAGCTTCGTCTTTTGTCCCTTGGTTTCAAACTACTGACCTTGAGGTTCCAGAAAAACAAACTCATTGCCAACTAGTCAATTGTGATCCATAGTACCCTATTGTACAGGGTAGAATGGCCACTGGGAGTTTCTGAGATGAGCAGCCCAGGAAGTAATAATACCTCTACCAGTGCTCCCATTAGTGTGCCTAAATCGGATCATCTCCTCAAGTGTGGGTGGGTGGCAGGGATCATGATTTCCCTGCAAGTAGATTAATCTTCACAACTATGAAAGTTGATGCTGGAGTTGCTCGATGGAATTTGAGGGTTAAGTGTCTACACATTCTGAATTGTCAGTCTGTATGCCACCAACTCAAAGTCCAGGGTCTGTTTCTTTCCAATAAGTACTCTGACTCTAATCCCAGACCCCTTTCTAGACTGAGAATTAAGCTGACATTAGCTATTTGTATGAGAAGACTCTGAGTGTTTTTCATCAATACCATTTACGTTAACAGAAGTGATAAAACTTTATTTCATAGCACAAATAGAAACTTTCAGGTCATTTATATGGCATTCGAGCTGGGCAACCAAAGCTCTAAGATCATGTTTCCTTTATTAGTTTGTCTATTGTCAGATGGATTTACAGTGCCCTCTTAATTAATACTGACAGACTTATCTGTACTTACAGAAATGGAGGTCTCAGTAACTTTGCGGTCTAATTACACCTGAGAAGCAATTTAGAAAACTCATCTTTACAATGTTATTTCTTTAGAACTGCTCCAGGTACTAATGTCTTTGATTGGTTTCTTTAGAGAAGCAAAACCGGTGACACTTGTATTTGATTACATAGAGAAAGATATTTACATAGAACAAGGGCTTACACATGGGAGCCCAGTCTGGTTCAAAGCAGGCTTCTCAATCATGGAAGCTGACAAAAGGGAAGCCAACTGAAGAACGAGAAGCTGTAGGTACATAGGAAGGTGGATGAAGAAAGAGGAAAGTGAATCCCAAAGCTGCTGAATGAATCCACAAGAAGCCCTTTTAAGACAGGTATTACAGAAAACCACTGACTACAGTGCCAAGAACTGAAGGTCAGACTATGAGTGGGAAGTAGGGTCTGGAGCAAGCAAAACCTAAAGAGCTTCATCTGGAGGTCCATGCATATTCGATGCAGGTTACTTCCTTCTAACTGATGGCTACTCATATCAGATCTCATCATGGAAGTATTTAAATTATGTCAAATCTTATGAGGGATGATTGCTCCATCATAAGTGACAAACCAGAAAATTGGCCCACTGAAGTTGAAACACAACCTTAATCAACATATTTAACCCCTGAGTTGCAATCTTGAGTGATGCAGAAAGCATCAAGAGAAGAGAGAAACAATAGACAGTGATTAAAAAAATTAGTCAACATTTCACCATTTCAGGAGGCAATATGTGAACAAGAACAAATGGTACTATAAGGAAGAAGTCCAAGTGACACTGAAAACATTAGCCAAAAATAAAATTCCAGGACTTGATGGAACATCAATTGAGATGCTTCAACCAGGTGCTGAACCAATGGAAGCACTCATGCCAGGAAATTTAGAAGATAGCTCTTTGACCAAGGGACTGGAAGAGCTCAATATTTGTATCTATTCCAAAGAAAAGTGACCCAACATAATGTTCAAATTACTGAAAAATGTAATTGATATCACTTGCAAATAAAATTTTGCTGAAGATCAGTAAGGAACGATTCTAGCAGTACCTTGATAGGGCACTGCCATAGACTCGGCTGAATTCAAAGACGATTGGAACAAGGGATATCATTGCTGATGATTGCTGATGTCAGATAGAGTGCAGATGAATGTAGAGAATACCAGAAAGATGTTTACTTGTGTTTAATTGACTATGCCAAGGCTTCAAATGTCCTTTGAGAAACAAGGGAATTCCAGAAACCTTTATTGTGCTTATGCAGAACTTTCACAAGGATCAAGAAGCAGGTGGCTGACTGAACCAGGCAAGGGAATATAGCATGGTTTAAAATCAAGAAATGTGTGCATCCTTTCCCATACTTATTCAATTGTACACTAAGCAAATCATCAGAGAAGTTCAATTATATGAAGAATATAAATTAGGGTCGGAGGAGGGGTTAAGGACCTGTGACAAGCAGATGACATGTATTACTTGCTGAAAGTGAGGAACACTTAAAACAATGAAGATCAAGGACTACATCCTTCAGCATGGACTACAACTCAGTGTAAAGAAGGCCCAAATCCACACCATTGGGGTTACTAAGCAAGATCTTGATAAACAAAGAATAGTTTGAATCCCTCAAAGATTTTGTGCTGTTGGATACACAATCAAGATTCATAGGCACAGCAATGACCCATCAAATGACACATTGTGTGAGGCAAATCTGCTGCACGAGATTTGCAAATCTCTTTACATTATTTAAAAGTGAGGGTGCTACTTTGGGGACTAAGAAGAATTGATTCATTTGAATTGTGTTTCTGGAGAAGGATATTGGGCATATCCTGGATTGACTATAGGATAAACAAATCCATTTCAGCCTCGTTTGTTAACAGTAACCAACAACGACAACAACAATAAATGGAACCAGGCTAATTGGACCTTGGATCTGTAGGGACTAAGTGGCAGAACCTATTTGATAAAGATGTGGTCAGCAAATAGTTGTCTTCCAAACTTCCTGCCATAGATGTGTGAGTGCTTCCAATGCTTTATCAGTTTGTTAGAATTTGACATTTCATCAGTTGCTGAAGCCTTCTTTTTGGCTAAAACCTTCAGTGTAGCTTTAGTTTCTTAATTCAGTGCCATTGGTTATTATTCATATGCTACATCTTGAAATGATTGAATATTAGCTAGTTCCTTTTGGTACATTGACTTTGTGCATTTCCCCCTATTTTATTTTGATGCTTCCTGCATCATTCTATATTTTCCTCATAGAATCATTCAAAAATTGTCACGTGTATTTTTTCCCATTAGTTCTTGGAGTCTTAGATACACTATGTGTGGGTTTTCCTTGGTTTTCTAACTTTAAGTCTTTGCATATTTCATTATAATAGTTTAATTCGTTTTCTCAAGCTGTTTTTTGAAACTTTCTGCTCTTTTCATTATCCCGCGTGCTTTATAATCCAGAGTGAATTTCAGTCTGTCTTCTGGCATCCACTTTGGTGTTTTTCTTTCTTTCCTGAATTTGGAATGACCTTGTGCCTTCTCTGTATATGGTCTTCATGATACGCTACACTTCATCAGGTGTTCTCTCATTGGTGTTCAATTGATCAAATCTGTGGTTGAGATTTTCTCAAATGATAGGATCTTAAATGTTAGGAAGGATAAGATCAGGTTGTATTTTGCACTTGTTTTTAATAATTTCCATCATAAACTCAAAATACATATGAGCAATTAATGATCAATTTCACAGCCAGGGAAATTGAGCCAGATTTCAGTGAATAATGTTGGACTTCTCCATTGTCTCTTCTCACAGATGTAGTTATTACTTATGTGCATTAAATCTGGAGAAGTCAATACAGGCAGTTGTCTTTTTTGTTGCTGAAAATGGATATTTCAATGAAGAAGTCTTTGAAAAATTTTAAGATTCAATTTCCGGCTTCATTTTTTCCACAAAGACCATGTCTGTCTTATGAGGCACCACACTATGACACACTGATAGGCAAATCCAATATCTTTATTCAATCAGGGCTGTTTCATAGTCAAATCTCACTTACACGAAACATTAATAATAGTGTTCTTTAGGAATTTTGGAGTTCCCTTCACAGGTTTTTTCACCATTCTAGTAATAAGTGTCTCCTCTGGATACTCCACACTTTTACTATGGTGAGAAGCTGGTAAATCCACTCTGACATGCCTATTTCCCTAAGCCTTCAGATAACTTTTACAATAATGTATCAAAGCAGATCAGATATTTCTATTTCATTAGTATATGCAACCTCATTAAAACAAAAATTTTCACAAGTGAACTAGTAGGTAACATTGTAATAAATGGAATAAAAGATTGACTTGGACAAAGATTTCATCTTGTTTGCATATAAAATCAATGATCATCATAGCAGGAGTTAAGAGATCAACTGACATATTGAACTGGGTAAATCTGATGCACACGAATTATTTAAAATTTAAGAAGCAAGAATGTTACTTTAGGCTTATGAAACACCTGACCCAACCTACAGTAGTTTCAGTTGTCTCCTGTGCATATGAAAATTGGATATTGTATAAGGTAGATTGCACCTGAACTATGGGGGTTAGTGAAGAATATTAAGAAGACCATAGTTTTCCAAAATAATAGATAGATCTGTCTTGGATAAGATACAGTCAGAATGTTCTTTAGTGGCAAGGATGGTGAGTCTTTGTCATGTGCTTTGGACAAGTTATCTGGAGAGTGGGCCCTGGAAAAGGATATTATGCTTGGTAAAGAGGAAGAGCAATGAAAAAGAGAAGGATCCTCAGTAAAATAGATTGGCATAGTGGCTGCCACCATACCCTCCAACACTAGAACAATTGTGAGAATGGCCTAGGGCCCGGTGGAGTTTTATTTTTTTCTGTTGAACACAGGACAGCTTTGTCTTAACCAATTCAGTGGCACCTAACAATCATGGGCTCCCTCACACGCTGTACTTAGATGAATCATCAAAATAAACTTTTAGATACTCTCAGCCACTTGAGGTGCCTTTCCCAACCATATTCTCCAGGCTTTTATTTGTTCACATCAGAAAAAAAAAACTACATATTTCTTTTGGAGTGTAGATTACTGCTTCATGGGTAATGGTTTGTACTTCAGGTTTTGGAAATCAGAATCAAGTTGATGACAGTGAGCTTGGTTTTGGTTTGAGGGGATCAGTCTAGAAGTGACAGGGTTGAGAGGTGTGGTTCTTGGAAACATTCAGTACTATTTTGTAAGGTACTTGCCTCAAGCAATAGTGTCCATAACGCTTCAAGTGACAGCTCAGGTAATATCTCAATCAATGACACATCAGCCACAGGTGAACTAATCTTACTATATAAGGATCAGAGAGATGGTTCTGATAGTAGAAGTGATTCAGTGGAATATTGGGGTTGATATGAACCTAAATTGACTCAAGGACTATGGATTTCTTTTGAATTTTATGTTCCCAACCTTCTGTTTATACATTGAAAGTTACTCACCCTTTCATTTCACCTTATTTCATAAGACACCTTTGATTTTGTCCTAAAAATGTCCTCCCTTTAATTCTATACACCTTTCAAGATTGGCAATTAAAATTCAATCACTCTAACAATAAGACTGGGTTTGATTTTCACAAGTACCAACCCTGTTAGTAGTACAAGAAATGACTTTTTGATGAGAACATAAGTCCCCTACTTAATTCATTTTTTTTCTTTAACCACATTGTCTCATGTAAAGGAGACCAAACAATTAGTTTCTCTGGATGTATCTTGAAAAAGTTGTAGAAAAGTACCAAAAAATGGGTATCTACAGCCTTGATTGTTATCAATACTTTCTTTGGTGGTGATATTTTGCATATTAATATTGTCACATCATGTCATAAATTAGCAGTATTCTGTTTACAAGTGGAGCCTGAGTTATCATTTCTTTTAAAACACATCTTTTCTCCCTTGAATATGATGTTACCTATTGGGCCAGGTGTGAGGATTTGGGTCTTCTTTACACTGAGTTGTGATCCATATGGAAGGCTGCAATCCTGTATCTTCTTCAGCAGTTGCTTCAAGTCCTCCTCACTTTTAGTAAGCAAGGTTCTGTCATCAGCATCATCCCACATTGTTACTTAGCCTTCTCACACATGCCTCTTCATGTAAGTAAGCTTCTCTGAAGATTTTCCCAGCACTCACATCAAATAAGCATGAATATAGGATGCAACCCTGATATGGGAATGGTCATGCAAGCAGAACAAGGGCATCATGCATGGTGAGAAGCCCGATGTATAGAACTATAAAATAATAGGTGAGTTTTGTTTAATGCTACTAGTTTTGCAGTAATTTGTTATAGCAAAAATCATAAAAATCATTTACTAACTATAAGTATTTGGTGCAGAAAATAGAAGGAACTTTTCTTCAAACAAATAGAACTTTGATACAAAATTTATGTGATTGCAAAACTGTTAGAATGAATACCTAATTCACTGACACCAAGATGATGTCAACTCATAGGAAAAGGAAGAAATGACCTAGGAGGTTCAGAAACTAACTTTTTACAAGAGTAGAAAAACTGTGTTTCTCCCATGGGGTGCCTGCTAGTTTCAAACTGCTGAACTTGTGCTTTGAAAATCAATGCATAAATACTCCCTCACCAGAGCTTGATTAGACCAGCTAAATAATGGATGATGTATTTGGAAAGTTGATTTAATTCTATTAGTTGTCATGTATATCTTTTCCAATTATAGAGTCACGAACAATAGCTCCCAATATTGCTACCACTTATGTACTGAGAAAACTCGTGATTCGATAGTCAGAGCATGGATGTGTCTTAACTTTGGAAGGTTACGCCAACATCGCAAAACCACTGCTCACTAGTCAGACGACAGATCCATGAGTTTTGTGGGACCTGACTCTCAAACATGTGTACACCCAGACTCGTCACTTGGAGCATCTGACATTACCATGTTCAGTCAAGGTAGTGTTACCAGGCAGAGGAGTAGTGTGCTATCCTGGAGACTCAGAGATAATTGAAATTCTTGAAGACAAATATCTGCAGAGAACTAGAGCTGACATGACTCCAGGCAAGAGAGTAAAAGTATGTTTTTACTTGAAAGGAAACGTCATCTGTTTATTAAGATGCACAATAAATTGAAAGCCTTATCACCATTGTTCAGCAGAATCTTTATTAGTTACAGTACAAAATGACATCTTGAACATCAGAAACAATTAAATTTAATCATTTGGGCCTATTTAAATTAAATCAGTTATTTTCCAAGACCAATTCATCTTCTACATAAGATCAATTTATCTTCTTCTACTTAAATGAAGACATTATAGAAATCACCACCTTGGGATTTTTTAATGCTTGTGGTCAGCTAATGTTATGAAATTGAATTGTCTTTATTATTATGGCAGAAAAGGAAATTTCAAGGGTTTTAACCTAAGCATAATAAACAAACTAATCCTCAATTTATATATGAGGAAACAAGTATTTTCTATCAGCTGCCAAGAATGTCTCTTTCAATTATATAATTAAGAAGTAGGAGGCCTTATTCTGTCAATTTCTCCAATCTTTAACTACATAATTGGAATAAATATACTTAGCAACTAATAACATTCCTATAATGGTTCCCTCACTTACAGATTAAGGGCAATTTTGTTGAACAGATTAGATTTTATGTCAATTTGTACCTGTATGCAGGTAGGGACAGGGCCCAACCTATCACTTCCACAACAGCCTAATTACAATTTCTGGGGGTGTGGTCTTTTGTAAACACACTGTGGAAAGCTTTTCCCCTGCCGACCCTGCATGCTATGGATGCTTTGTCACCATCCTGCAGATCCTCAATCTACACGACTGTACATCTACAGATGTGTGGTCTCCCTTCCTTATGAGCTGATAGCTGTGGTAGTCTGGAAAAGGTTCAAGTCACCCTCTGGACCCATGCACTTGGTTTGAACTGTGCTGGACCACTTCCTTTATATAAATTGATTTCTTTACAAAACATTATTTTATATATCTGTATCCTGATTTTGCTTCTTTAGAAAATAGATGCTAGCACAATTGTCATAGGGAGAGAAACTTGTAGAACAAAATTCAAAAGAGCAGGCTTGGTTCTACCTTTGTGAATGGGCCTTATTCCAAGTTTTTCCCTTTTTCTAACCCCGATTGGGAACAAATCCTGTCTAGTCACTTGAATTTTTTATCTGTACATGTCAACACTCCTTGCATTTTTACCTAAAAAGCTATCTTACATATGCATACTTTCCTTGTCTAAACATTTCCTTGTCTATTCTATTGGCTAAATTAATGATACTATCACAGAGTAATCATTAATCCTATAAGGATGACTTATAATGTTTACCAATAAAGTGATAATGATATCTGTAAAACGGACTAGGTTACATATAAAGCATACATACATCATTGAAAACCTAATGTAAGAAAAATGTGTTCCTGCATTGTAGTTCTACTCAATGCTCACCCTCAGGAAGTGATGACTGAAGCAATTGGTGCTGTGGGAAATTAAGGGGAAGAAACCAGAAGTTGTCCCATTTTCAGAAAGAATGGTATCTGGAATCTTAAGGACTTGTTCTAAGTCTTTATGTGTCACACACCAGCTTGTGTGATAAAGAGATTATAAATAGGAAAATGACAGATCAGTGGAGAGAAGTATATTAGAATTTAAATTCTAAGCATCCAGTTTGCAGAAATAAGGAATGACCTTGAAATCTCAAATTCCACTTTCAGAGACCTCATATGGATTGAGCTTCCAGTAAATGCCTCTAAACATAGTCCAAGTATCTGAATATCCTTGCTAGCAGACAGAATGCATTGGAAAATGGGCCAAATTAGATTAAAATTTAGCACCTTATCATTTGTTTTTCCTTTGAGCCCTTTTAAATTGGTTCTATTGCTTATTATTTTCTACTTTGTTTTTTAAAATTAATAATTTTATTGGGAAGCTCTTACACATCTTATAATAATCCATCCTTCAATAGTATTAAGCACCCTTGCACAAATGTGCCATCAACATTTCCAAAACAATTAGTTTCTACTTGAACCCTTGGTAGCAGCTTCTCTTTCTTGCCCTCCCACCCCTGTGATTCCTTGAAAAATGATATATTATCATTGTTATTTCATGCCTTATATCTTTCTGTTATTCATCTCCCTGTGTGGTGGGGGGGGCTACATATCCAAACTTGTGATGGGTCCCCCAGCCTCCACCATTCCCTTACACTCATGATATTGCTACTCCCACTATTGGTCCTGAGGGTTTTATTGGTCCTGAATTCCATGTGTGGAGAACTCCTGTCTGTACAATGTGTCTACTCTGGTCTAGCCAGATTTGTAAGGTAGAACGGAGTCATAGTTGTGGTGTGGAGGAAGCATTCAGTACAGGAATGGTGTGTATTTTGTCAGTGCTATACTGAACCCAGGTTGGATAGTCCCTTTCTTATCGCCCCTCTATGAGTTATGTCCAATCGTCTACAGTTGGACTTTGTGTCTCCACTCCATCCTCCCTCTTTCACATCAATATAATTGATTGTTTTGGATTTTGGACACCTGATACCTGCTCCCATAAACACCTCACAATCAAAGAGGCTTGTGTATGTAGTCCATGTGGGCTTATTTGCTTCCTTCCTAGATGGCTGCTTGTCTAATTACAAGACATTAAGACCCTCGATATTACATTTTTTTGATAGTCAGACACCATCTGCTTTCTTCACCATATTTGCTCATGCAGCAATTTTGTCTTCAGTGATCAGGTTGGGAAGGGAAGTGCCAGAGAGTGCCAGGTTATTAGACCAAAGTGTTTTTGTGTTAAGGAATGCCCTAAATCCACCTGCTATCTTAATATTTAGCATATAAAATATGTACATTGGCCTCCATCTCTTTCATTATAATTAATATATTTACATATATACATGCCTATTGCTATACCTGTATAAATAGCCTTTGTCTTCTGGTTATTCCTTCTTATTTCTTTTCACCTTCCTCTCATGCTCACCCTACATTCTGATCTCAGTAGTTCCTGTTGGATACATTACACTTGATCAAACCCTACCAGGCATCATACACCCTCCTCACCATCAATTTTATATCTCTTGTCCTTCTCTTACCTCTTAGTTTGTTGGCTCCGCTCTCCCCTTTCCCACGCCTCCCTTTTCCATGCCCACCCAGAACTGGTGATCCTATTGTTTTCTCCTTCAGATTGTTGCCCTTCCCTATCATATACAGATAGATATGGGGCAAAAAAATAAGAAGAAGAACAAAAGAGCCCAAACAAACAAAAACACAAAAGGCAATAAGCAAACAAACAACAAAACATGATAGATAGTTTCAGGTCTTTCTGCTGACCCTTATGTATGTTTTCTGATGGAAGTCTGATGAGGTGCCAAGTCCTGTCCCTTGAGTGAGAAGTATATTTTCAGGATTTCTAGGAGACTTTGACACTTTACTTCCCTTGCTGCATGATTTTCTGCTTTCATTTTGGTTGACATTTTTCTGTTCTTTTGTGCTATTTCTGAGGGATTTTTCGTTCTATCATTCTTTTTTATTTTAAGTGAGTGTATTTTAATGATTTAAGTAGAAAGTGGGAAGGATTTTTTTCCAAAAAAACAGGGCCAGTTTTACTTTAACACCCAAAGAGAATGATGTGTATCTCCTTATTTTAACTGGGTAATTGTTTAATGAGTCCTCACCAAAACCTGCTGGAGAAACAATTGGAAACAAGAAAGATTGTTATGACTAGGTATCATGACAGAGTATCACAAGTCAAAAGTTCCTGGTGGTCTCATCACTTAACATTGAAATAACATTGGTAAGAAATAACATTGGTCATAGTAACTTCAGGCTTCAGTGTGAAAACATGTCTTTCTGAAAGCAGCTCCTGGGTTCAGAGAATGCTCGATATCCTTGCACCTTACTTCTTCCAACTGGCCAAGAAACAACTGAAGCTCCCGCTGTGTGGTGGAGGCAAGCACAGCTGAAGGCCAGCTTCTCAGTGTGACAACAGGTTTGAGGACAGTGTTCCAAGGCTTGTTGGAACCTGAAGCACAGTGTTGGTGTTTTCTGGCCTGGAAGATGAGCCAGAAATCTTTTCAGTGACTGACCCTTCTCGGCTTTGGACTAAAAGTAGATGATTTTGGGAGGCTTTAAGTTGGGGATCTGCCCCTTTGAACTTTAACCTCCAAACAGTCTTTCATATGCTTGGCTTGGAGTGGTGGCATTTCTCCCCACTTCTCACACACATCCAGTACTTCTTCGACCACCTCTCCAATGAAGACTTTGGAAATGCCCAGCATAGCAATGACAATTTTCTGTGATACAGAGGTGACAGTGATGGTTGGAATCAGCCTTTTAATGGCTGCCTTGGGGAAAGCTGACCGACGATACATTTCATAATGATTCAGAAAAAGAAGAAACCAGGATTGCATCTTCTGGATCTCGTCTTCATCCACTTTCTGCTTCTTTTCTTTCTTTTCCTTGGGATCTATTTTCAGGTTTTCTTGGCTGCAAGGAGTAATGATGTGTCTTCCCTTTCAGATGCTGAGACGACCTGACTCTTGAGCTTGCCTTCCTCTGCCACCATCTCCTTCAAACCTGCAAATCTGTTCTGGTCAGTTTCCACCAGGAATCTGTCCATGTTGGTGGTCCTGGGACACAAGGCAGCAGAGGATGCCTCATTTGCTCCCCTGTCTCTCCACCTTTGTTTGTGGACCACTCACAGGGCTTGTCCATAGCCAAGAAAAGAGCAGGCAGGAGGAGTTCACTACGCTGTCACCCACAGGAGCTCAGAACTTGGTGAGGTCCTGCTGCCTAGGTGCTTACTTCTTAAAAAAAAAAAAAAAAAGAATATTTTCCAATTCAGGAAATCCAGGATAGATGTGTCAGTCCAGGTTGACTAGAGAAAGAAATCCATAGATACTCATATGTGTATAAGAAAGAATTTTATGCTGAGCCCTGGTGGCACAGTGGTTGTGTGTGAGACTGTGGCCCACAGGCAGTTCAAATCCAACAGCAACTCTCCAGGTGCAAGGCTGGACATTCTACTCCCATCAGGGCAGTAATGTGGAGAAAAAGAAAGCAAGAACTTTATATCAAAGAACAATTATTGTATATTAAGAACATTCCTGCCTAGTCTAAATCAAGTCCATAAGTCCACTATTAGCCTGTATGTCCAATACCAGTCTATAATTTCATCTTCGGACTCATGTAACTCATGGAATGATGCCAAATGCAGGAATATCACAGACAGGTAGGTGGAAAGACTTGTGGATGCAGAGGCTGTAGAAGCATCTCAGTGCTGGTGTGTGTCTCCTTGTGGCTCCTCCAGCTTCAAGCTGCACTGTGATTGACAGACTAGATCCCACCCCTTTGTAAGATAACATCAGATTATGTAAATTTTAGAGACAATACTGTATGAACGATTTCTTGCAGCTATGGTAGGGAAGTGTCAGGGGAAGTGGGAGCTAATAATAATGAACAAAAGAAAAATGTTTTAAATTGATAGTGGTGATGATTGCACAATCCTTTTTAATGTGATTGGATTACTGAATTGTACTTCCTATGAATTATATACCAATGAAACTCTTAAAACTAAATAATAATGGCTAAAACAGGCTTTCTGGTTTTAGAGACTGGCTGGACTCCAAAGACTATGGCACTTCCAATATGGAACTAAGCACTCCCCAGATGCTGCTATTCAGCCAAGCAACAGACTGACCCTAAAACATCCCACCACTATCAGGCCTCTTCTGGCTCTAGTGTCCTATAGCGGTTGAGTAAGGAAGCTTCAGCTATGCAGGGAGTTTCTAAAACAATCTCATATATATTCAACCCCAGGACTGATGGAACAATCAATCAGACAAGAGACCAATTCTGAGAGTTGCAGCATTACCAAGTAATTGGAATTCACTGCCTTGCCAACTGTCTTATGTAGAAGTAAGAGCACAGTTGGGGGATGAGTGAATCTCAGAATTATAATGACATCATTAGGCGGAGCTACAGAGAATCTAAATGCTAAGCACCAAAATGACATTGATGTTCCCTGACCAAAAGACGTAGCTTCTCCTCATCCTTCTCTATACCTTGTTGGAAGTTACTGATTTGGTCCGATTTGCATTATTCATGGTGTGTCTATTAAAGAAATAGAAACTGCAGAGGTCATTTGAATCCAAATAATTTAATTTGAAGAATTTCTAGTTTGGCAAAAAATTGTTTACCATATTACTGAAGGGGTACAATAAGAAGTAAGGTATTAAAAGGTAGCAGCTATGGCTCTATGCATAAATCTGAGGGAATGAAAGAAGTAATTCAGGTTATTGAACATTAGATAATGAGACATAGGTGTCTGAAAATGTAGACTATAGACATCCAAAGATGTTAGCACTGGCAGTCTCGTTCTGATTATGTCAGTGCTGGAAAACTTATAAAGTGGACTTAGCTACTGCTACTGAATGAAATTA
Organism: Nesogale talazaci; assembly: GCA_004026705.1. Lineage (NCBI taxonomy): Eukaryota > Metazoa > Chordata > Mammalia > Afrosoricida > Tenrecidae > Nesogale > Nesogale talazaci. The sequence continues at coordinate 3,331 of PVJH01023288.1, read as the reverse complement.
CTGATTTTTTCTTCTAGATTGAAGAAAAATTACTGAGACTATTTTTTCAGGAACTGAAAGCACTCAGGAAACTCACAAGGAATGAAATGGGAGAAACAGAGAGCTTCTTCCTTCACTTGCCTTGCAGTTTCTAGCAAGTCTTAATGTCGATCCAAACACAGAGCCATCTGGACATGCAGAAATATAGTTCTACTTGACAAAGAGTATAGACTCATAATGAATATAGATCGGTGGAACTGAATAACAGATACAAATTCAGTAATTGACACATCAATAATTTTGACAATAATTTTATTGACAATCAATAAAATTGTCAATTATTTTCATAACCTCCTTTTACCACCTCTAATGGATTTCAAACCCAGAACCATATCTTAACATGATATGGTTTCAAACCAGAACCATATCTTAACATGACTCAGAAGCCCATATAAAGTCTGACTCAAGTGAAATTGCTTTATACTTGGGGGTTGGGGGGAAGAGCAGGGAGTTGCAAGGCTTTGCTAATTCATACTATCGCAAACAGAACATATACAGGAATTGTTGCTGTGAATTCTGTCTCATGTAAAAGAGAATGCAAGAAAGATGTTTACTTGTGTTTTCTTGACTAATCTAAGGCATTTTGCCTGTTTGTATTATAACAAATTATGAATTTCTTGGAGAAGCTTGGGGATTCTAGAACATTTCATTGTGCTCCTATAGAACTTACATGTGGATCACGAGGCACTTGTGGAAACAGAACAAGTAAATTTAATGATTTAAAATCAGAAAAGGTGTCAAGGTTGTATCCTCTCATGATACTTAGTCTGTAGGCTGAGCAAATCCGCAGAGAAGTTGGGTGATATGGAGGGATGTGGTGGGAGCTCAAGCACAATAACGGGTGTGAGAGCACAGGATAGAATAGGCTTCTGTTCTGCTGTATATGGGGACACTGTGGGTTAAGACTACCTCAAGGGCACCTAACAATACCAATATGGATGGCAGTGGAAGCCAAAGATCCATTTTCAAGACCACCCACATAAATTAACCCTGTGAACATAGTGCAGGGATATGAATAGCCTTGCCATCAGACAGAGAGCATTATAATCTGATAATGGTATATGTAATTAGGTTAGACTGTAAGATCTTATCATGTAATATCCTTCTTGACTCAATTTAGAGTTGTTTGTTTCATATATTTTCCAACTGTAGTTTTTCTGTTTGTCCAGTAATTCTTGTTGGTTATTTGCTTTTAATTTGTGTTTTGAATGATTTTCTCTCTATGAAATCCAAGAGAGGTAAATATGTAGAAACATTAACTGTATTCGCAATTACCTAGACACATACAAGGGATGAGGGAGGGAAATGAGCTAATACAAAAGTAAGAGAAAGAAGGATATGTTCTGGTATTGATTGTGGTGATGATTGCTCAACTCTTAATATGGCTGCATGACTGCATTGCACAATATGTAAAGTACATGGAAAAACACCGATAACTACTTTTGGGGTTCCTTTGAGAATTGAATGTGGCAATGCTTCTATAGATTTTGGCATGATGTCAGCCATATAGTGAATATTCAATAAATGTCTGTTGTTAAACAGAGGAAACCATTTTTATACTTTAGACAAATTTTCAATTATTGCCATGCTTATGACTTTGGATATCCCACTCTTCTCAGAAAAGGTAAAGAAGAGAGATATAATCTAGTGCAAATGTCCTTGTCTTCACCCCTACCTCACTGCTACTGTGAGAAGTGTGACTGTTGCTTTAGGGTATCCTGGCTGTCCTTTGTGGTCAATATCCTCAGCAGTCAACTTCTCTTTTGTTTTAGTTCAATCATGAGTGCTAAGTGACTGATTATAGGGGATGGAAGTATACTGAAAAGACTTTAGTATTTCCTCGGATACCTCTTGTACCAGTAGAGGTTGCAGAAGACACAAAGATGTCTGTGGATCTGAGGAGACGCATCATTAAATGTGTCCACTGATAAAAAAAAAAAAAAGAGAGTGGTCTTGGGCAAATGGAGATGAGGAAGTGGCAATGCAATAAGGTTTTGCAATCAAATAGAAAACAAGAGGAAGACTAATTCATCAATTGCTACCAGTTTAGTGTTAATTAGAATCAGAAGTACCTCAGGAAATACAGTTCAGAGACCTGGAAGATTAAATGCAGAAGTTTAAATGCTCTGCCTAGGATGACAGCACATAGACATGGTATGAGAGTCTTAAGTTTTCCCTGGCTTCCCTAACATCCTTCCATCCCATCCTCTTTGAGGGCATTAAGATTCTCTTGCTATCCTACATACCAAACTTCAAACTCACTGTCAATGAACTGATTACACCTGATAGTGACACTATAGATATGGAGAGGTCATATCTCAAGGATAATTGAACAGAAGAACTAAATTTGAAAGTCCAGCAGCTATGCCTCAAACCTTAGGACATGTAAAATAATATATCAAAGCAAGAGAAAGAATGTTAAAGGACCCACTTGAAGCTCTTTTAAGAAATAGTTATCTTTATCTTATTTATTGCTTCACAGCAGTTCAAGGGTTTGGAAGGTGATTAGACTAACTATAGAAAAAAGTTAGAAAATTTATTTTATTTGAACGTGAATTATACCTACATATTTAAATTTTACACTTTTATTAGGTATATTATTTTGGGAAAATATTAAATTTTGTTATACTACATTTATATGAACTGAAATTTTGTGTAGGAAGATAATATTCCCACAAATTCAGATAAGAACAGCCTCAAAGCACAGGAAAAAAACATATACTTTTTTAAAGTCCATCAAATATGTTTATTTTTAAATGACTACAGATATTCAATACAGAGAATAAAACTAAATATAACCATTCATGCATTTACTGTAAAAAAATTGACTGAATAATTCCCTGGAGGCATAGTTTTCTGCAGAACATACTTTGAAGAATCTAAATTTTCTAAGAGTAACCAGAATCCCATTGTCTTTACTACCTACACATTGTAGCCCTCTGCAATGTTCAACTTTATTTTATTCATTCATATTTGTTCTTTTCTTTTGAGTCTTAAAATAGGCTTTGGTTAAGCCAGCTTTTCAAGAAACTGAGAGGAGAAAAGAGCACACTCAGGGAAGCATAGTGCCTGGTTTAGATTTTGCATAGTGGCTATGCTAATCAATATCACAGTAATTAAAATCACCCATGATTAATGGGCTAGTGTTTTTATAGGGCTTTGTTGTCTGAAAAAAGCATTTCACAATCTATTTTGTCTAACTGCCCAGAAGAAGCAAACCCCAAATCAGTAGGCTCCCTATTGTCCTTAATTTCCATTTGAACTAGTCTCCTCTATAGGGATGCTTTACTTT
>PVJH01023287.1:0-35090 GCA_004026705.1 Nesogale talazaci | reverse complement strand
CTCAAAAATCACTTCTTCAGAGGAGGGTTCATTTCCGCTGTGATCAGTTTCGTATGTTAATGGATAGAGGGAGACAATCAGGTAATTCCTGCCATATAGCATTCATTGTCCCGCTGCTGCTCCAAACCAGCAGACACTTCAACACGTGTGTTCATCTCCATATTACCTACTTGGGTGTTCAAAGAACCTTAATGGAAATGTAAATCCAGAAGTGGTGATGGTGAGGGTGCTGGGGGACAAGTCTATCTTAGAAGATGATTTCAGTTCTGTTGGCTTGTAAACCAAGAGGGACAACCTGCCATTGGAAAGCATGTTCACACACACACACACACACACTTATATAGACACTTCCTCCAGTGGAGAGTATTATGTCCAGTATTACATTCCTTATCAGGCACTTTTAACCTGTTGACCCAGCCTGTGTGCTCCAGACAAGTGGAATTTTAGACTTTGTTCTTTCAAGGTGCACAGCATTCTTCTAGGGTCACACCAGAAGGATCAGATTTGAAACCCCGCTAAGTGAACTGTACTTTACCTTAAATATACCTTAAATATACAATAATTGGCAGCTTTGAACTCCCATATATTTGATATTTCATACTCTTTGCTTTTATATGATATCTCTTAGTCCAGCAGACAAAGTTCGGTCTTAGTGAATGAGTGTTATTCAAAGTTTTGCCCCATCTCCAGCCCTCATTGTTTGCACAAATAATGTCCAGCCACTTAAGTGTTTAATCTGAACAAGTAGACAATACATGTAATTTAGTTTGAAAAGTTGTCTTACACATGTAAACTTTCCTTTTATCAACAATATTTAATTTTATACCATTGGCTAAATTAATGATACTATCAGTAGAATTTTAAAAGTCCCACATGGGGATTGGTTAGCCTATCCCTCAATAAAACAAGTTGACCCAAACATCCTCAAAGGCACCTAATTTTACCACAAAAACTGGATAAAAAATGTGCTAAAAAACTTGGCTTATACATGTGTATATATGGTATATATTTCAATTATATATATACACACACACATAAACTTGGTAGTTACAAAATCTGGTGTCAGCTTGGGACTTGATAGGATAAGGATTGAAGGGGAGGAGTCTAGTCTGTTAATCGAATCACAGCCAATGGGGTCTCTATGTGCGCATGACCGTCTCCTGAGAATTGTGGGAAATTCTGTGTTTCTTCCTTGAGGCAGGAGACACAATCTCTCTCATGGCTCACTCCCTGCAAGACACTTTACTGCCAAGGCTGGCTCCCTGTGAGATAACCCTGAGGAGAAGGGTTACATGGACCTACCCTGAGGCAGCCCTAGGTACTGGAGAAGGCAGGTGGAGACCCCTGTCAGTGCTGAGATGCTTACATCACCACTGGATCTAAAGACCTTCTACCCACTGGCCTGTGATTGTCCTGCATTTAATGTCATTGCCTGTGTCTTGAGTCTGAAGAGGAATTTATAGATTGGTATTAGACATGTGGACTATTAAGGGCTTGGACTGGACTGGGTTGGGATACTTTCTTAATGTATAATTAACATTTATAGAAAACTCTCTCATACATATATGAGTTTCTATGGCTTCATTTCTCTAGTCTACCCTGGCTAACATATATCCCATAGATATATGAATGGATTTTGAGATTGCATTTAATTGTAAACAGTCCAAGGGCAATTCATTCTTAGAATGTGGTCCTACTCTATACTTGCCCTCATAAAGATATCACTGAAGATCTGTGTGTTATCATAAAGTGTGGTGAAGAAATCAATGGTACCTGATTATCACAAAGAATAGTATCTGAGGTCTTAAAGACTTGTCCTAAAACAAATTCAACCATCTAAGTGAGGTATCATATAAAGCACACCAGCCACGAATTTTAATTAGAATTGTATTAGACCTTAAATTCTGAACACTTTTTTTTTGCAGAGGCTTTGGATGACATGGAAAGCCCAAATTTCATTTTTTCAGAGTCCCCAGGTGGACTAAACCTCAAGTGAATCTTCTCTGTCTGTTGAACATGAATATGAATATCTTTGCGACCAAAGTGCACTGGAAAGTGGATCAATGCACATACAGATAGGTTAAAATTTAATATTTAACAAATGTTTTTGTTTTCCCTTTTGACCCCTTTTTAATTTGCTCTAGATTTTATTATTTTTTGCTTACTTTTGTATTGTGTTTTCTGGATAGGTGTGGGGGCGTTGCTTTGTTTTGTTTATTGCTGTTGTATGATTTGTATTATATAAAATCCATGATAGGAAAGTTGATAGATACAGTAATTAGATTAACAGTTTCTTAGGATTATGACAGTGAGTGTGGGGGAAATGGGGAACTAATGACAATGAGTATAAGAATGAAGAAAATATTCTAAAATTACTGGTGGTGGTGATTGTAAACTCTTTAATATATTTAAACCATTGAATTGTATGTTGTGTCAGACAGGGTTCTCTTCAAGAAATAAAACCAAGACACTAATAATTCTCTTTATATATTTATACAGAAAGAAGGATATATATATATACCTATATATATAAGATAAGAAATAGCTAATCTATAAAGCAGTACAATGGCTTGGTGCAACTCACTTGCATGAGATAGCTAGTAGACTGGCAGTCCTTGGAGTTTTGAGGGACATCAAGTAGTCCTCTGTAGAGCAATTCAGGCTATCTGGCTACCAGCAGCAAACAACAAAGCAGGTCACCAACAGTCAGCCAGATGACAGAGTCCAACAGTCTCCAGCTCAAGAGATGTATATTTCAGGAGCGTGGCGAAGCAGGACTTGAAGGAACCTCAACTCACAGCTACACAGTCCAAGATTAGGTGTCCCACAGGTCGTGTTGCTTGGAGGTTGAGGCACAGGACGAAGGAGGCACACTGCTGGTCCCAAGATCCAAAACCAAGAGAGCAAGGGCGGAGCTTGCCAAGCCTTTTCTATCTTCCGCCCTTCAGTTGATCACACGTGTTCATTGGCCATGTCGTCACAACAGACCTACCTATCTTCTTTGGCCATGTTGGCACCACAAGCTTATCTATCACAATCCACCCCTTGCCAATGTGGCACCTGTACACCATTATTTAGCCATATAAAATTTCCAGATATCAATGAAATCAAACTTATACTTAACATCAAACATCTATCATACATATAAATGAGAACACACTGAGTCCAATTGTAGCTGATATATCATACGTGAGCAAAGATATTCGATAAGCGCATATACAGAAAATACATGAACAACTACAAACCTCACTTTTGCAATTGATCACGTGGTCATAACTGGTAGGTAGAACTACCTTCTTCTACTGTCCATGCTGTATTACCTTTGCCTCAGCAATCACCTCAGCTGGTTGTGGTTTTTTCCTGGTGGGGTGACCCAGACCTTCATTCCTGAGGGGTCTAGGTCATTAGATGTCCTGTCATGATGGGGTTGCTGTAATTTACTATTTAATTTTATCACAGGGCATGGTAGCACTAAGAGTCAGCCTATGGGATCTCCTGGATTCCAAACATATTCCTCTTTACCCCCATTATGTAACACCAGTCCAATTTCTTCTTCGTAATCTGGATCAATCACACCACTCAGTACAGTGACACCCATCCTGATCTGTTGATCCAAAGGCATGAGAAGCCCAAAGTGGCCAGGGGACATTCTCAGCTGCCAGTTCAGTGGAATCCGTGCTGTGTTTCCAGGTGGGAGAGTGCCTTTCTTCGGGACCAGGACTTCCAGGCCTGAAGCACATAGGGTTGCTGGGACAGGAAGCAAAAATGCTGCAAGTGGGTCACTAGGAGTAATAGTGAGTGGAAAATAGTGCCACTCCAGTTTCCACCCCTTGGTTCCTGGACCCATGAATCCTGCCTATTGGAGACACAGCACCATATATTGGCCGCTGGTTTAAAGTGTATACAGCTTCCTGGAGAACACTGCCCCAGCCCCGCAAGTTGTTGCCACGTAGTTTGTGTTGCAGTTGTGTCTTCAGGAGTCCATTCCATCATTCTATCAAGCCAGCTGCTTCAGGATGATGAGGAACATGATATGACCAGCAGATTCCATGGGCATGAGCCCATTGCTGCACTGAATTTGCTGTAAAGTGAGTTCCTTGATCTGAAGCAATGCTATGTGGGATGCCATGCCAGTGGATGAGGCATTCTGTAAGCCCACGAATGGTGGTTTGAGCAAAAACATTGTGCTCAGGGAAGGCAAATCCACATCCAAAATAGGTGTCTATTCTAGTCAGAACAAAACGCTGCCCCCTCCATGATGGGAGTGGTCCTATATAATCAACTTGCCATCAAGTTGCCGGTTGATCTCCCCGAGGAATGGTTCCGTACCTTGGACTTAACGTCGGTTTCTGCTGCTGGCAAATAGGGCACTCAGCAGTGGCTGTGGCCAAGTCAGCCGTAGTGAGTGGAAGGCCATGTTGCTGTGCCCATGCATAACCTCCATCCCTGCCACCATGTCCACTTTGTTCATGTGCCCATTGGGCAATAAGAGGAGTGTCAGAGGAAGGAGGAGGGCCAGTCTCCACAGCGCGTGTCATCTTATCCACTTGATTGTTAAAGCCCTCCTCTTCAGAGGTAGCCCTTTGATGAGCATTCACATGAAACACTATTACTTTTACTATTTTGGCCCATTCAGAGAGATGCGTACACATACCTCTTCCCCACACCTCCTGGTCACCAATCTTCCAATCATGTTCCTTCCAATTCCCTGACCATCCAGCCAAGCCATTAGCCACAGCCCATGAATCAGTATACAGCCTCACATTTCCTTGTAGGTGAACTGAACGGCCAGGTGCACTGCTTGTAGATCTGCCCATTGGCAGCATTTTCCTTCACCGCTATCTTTTAGGGCGATCCCAGAAAGGGGCGGTAGCGCTGCTGCTGTCCACTTAGGAGTGGCAACTGCATATCGTGCAGAGCCTTCCGTAAACCAAGCATGACTTTTCTGTTCTTTAGTCAAATTATTATAAGGAACTCCCCAGGAGATCATAGGTGCAGATTTGGACAGAGAAGGTAATGTAACTGGAGTGGGGACTATGGACATTTGGGCCACTTCTTCATGCAGCTTACTTGTCCCTTCAGGTCCTGCTCTGGCCCGATCTCATATGTACCACTTCCATTTAATAATGGAGTGTTGCTGCGCACGTCCAACTTTATGACTCTGTGGGTCAGACAATACCCAGTTCATGATGGGTAGTTCAGGCCTCATGGTGACTTGGTGGTCCATGTTGAGGCGTTCAGTCTCCAACAAGGCCCAGTAACAGGCCAACAGCTGTTTTTCAAAGGGGGAGTAATTGTCTGGCAGGACCTTATTCCAAAATCTCAATGGTCTATGCTGTGATTCACCAATAGGGGTCTGCCAAAGACTCCACACTGCTTCTTTATGAACAACTGACACCTCTAGCACCATTGGGTCAGCTGGATCATATGGTTCCAGTGGCAAAGCAGCCTGAACCTGTTGCAGAGCCTTTTCTTGTTCCAGGCCCCACTCAAAATTGGAGGCCTTTCGTGTCACATGACAAATAGATCAAAGTAGAACACCCAAGTGAGGGATATGTTGTCTCCAAAATCTGAAGAGACCCACTAGGTATTGTGCCTCCTGTTTCGTTGTTGGGGGAGCCAGATGCAATAGCTTGTTTTTCACTTTAGTACGAATATCTCAACATGCTCCACACCACTGGACCCCTTGAAATTTTACCGAGGTGGAGGGTACTTGAGTCTTTGTTGGGTTAATTTCCCAACCTCTTGTACGCAGATGCTGTACTAATGAATCTAAAGTCTTTGATACAGCTTCCTTAGTGGGTCCAATCAGCATAGTGTCATCAATATAAGAGACTACTGTGACAACTTGTGGAATAGACAGGCGATCAAGGTCCCTTCGGACTAATTTATGGCACACGGCAGAAGAGTTGATGTACCTCTGGGGGAGAGTTGTGAAAGTGTACTGTTGCCTCTGCCTGCCGAAGGCAAACTGTTTTTGGTGATCCTTTGAGATTGGTATTGAGAAGAAGGCATTGGCCAGATCAATAGCTGCATACCAAGTACCAGGAGAAGTATTAATTTGCTCAAGCAATGAGACCACATCTGGAACTGCACCTGCAATTGGAGTCACCATCTGGTTAAGCTTAGGATAATCCACTGTCATTCTCCAGGATCCATCTGTCTTCTCCATAGGCCAAATGGGTGAGTTAAATGGAGATGTGGTAGGAATCACCACCCCTGCATCTTTCAAGTCTTTGATGGTGGCACTGATCTCTGCAATCCCTCCATGAATGCAGTATTACTTTTGGTTTACTATTTTCCTAGGCAATGGCAATTCTAATGGTTTCCATTTGGCCTTTCCCACTATGATAGCCCTTATTCCACATTTCAGGAATCCGATATGGGGGTTCTGCCACTTACTAAGTATGTATATTTCAATGATGCATTCTGGACCTGGGGAAATAACCACAGGATGAGTTCGGGGACCCACCGGACCCACAGTGAGGCGTACCTGAGCTAAAACCCCATTAATAACTTGACCTCCATAAGCCCCCACTCTGACTGGTGGACCTTCGAAACATTTTGGGTCCCCTGGAATTAGTGTCAGTTCAGAGACAGTGTCCAGTAATCTCCGAAAAGTTTGATTATTTCCTTTCCCCCAATGAACAGTCACCCTTGTAAAAGGCTGCAGGTACCTTTCAGGAAGTCTAGAAGAAAGAGTAACAGCATAAACCTTCAGTGCTATATAGCAGGGTCCTCCTTCCAAGGGATCCGGCCTTCCTCTCATTCAAGGGGTTGTGGGTCTGTAAACTGGCTCAGGTCTGGGAAGTGATTGCATGATCGTGATTGCCTATCCCGCTGTTCACCTGATCCAGCATTCTTCTGCCTGTATAGGTCATGTAAATATTTAGTAGGTTTCTCACGTATTTCACTCCTAGGGATACTGTGACTAAGTAGCCAATGCCATAATTCCAGCAAGACAGTCTGCTTTGATTACTACGAAAGCCCTGTTGTCTATTATAACCACATCCACCCTTTCTCTGTTGATTCACTGCTGACACTAGCTCTCTGTCACCATGGAGTCCAATCAACCCCATTATGGGCAAATGTCGGAGGTCACTTAAGGCAGTTCCCACAGTTAATCCTGATGCACACAAAATAGCAATTATAGGAGTTTTCAGAGATGCTGGGGTCCACCTCACAAACTTGTTCCTTATGGTTGTGGTGAAGGGTATGTCCTCAGGACACCCACTTTTGGGGTCTATGGGAGTATCCTGATAGAACCATTCCACCATACCAATTTCCCTCAGCTTTGGGATGCTTTCTTCTACAGAGTACCAAGGTAGGTCAGGCACCTCAAGTTTGTCTAATCTAGGCTATCTGGCAGCCCATGCCTCAGTGAACCAGCCACACAACGAGTTGGTTCCTCTCTTAGCCTCTCTCAGAGACATTGAAAAAAGAGTCTGTGCTTAGGGGTCCCATATCCAGAAACTCAGACTGATCTAATATTACATTTCTTGCACCAGTATTCCACACCCTCAGTAACCTTCCCAGGGATGGTCCCCAGGCTCCTGCTTGTATGTTTTTGAAAGCTCGAGCAGTTCTTTGTGAGTATAGTGTGCTTCTTCTTGAGTAATCACCTCACCCTCAGGAGCTTTCCTTGCCTTAATTTTAGTTACAGGTCTAGAAGAAATTATCAATGGTGAGAGTGTTTCCTGGGTGTTCTCAGCACTTTCTTGTACGGCATCTCCCTCAGGCAGTGGTAGAGATGCAACCCCATCTGGCGTTTCACCTGGAGTGGTTTGGTTGATCTGCTCAGGTGTGGGTTGTTTTGTTGATAGCGGATTACTATCTTCAGCTGGGAGGAGTGGATCTAGTGACTGGACTGGTTCAATTGTTTCTAGAGGCAGCACAATATCCTGTTCTTCTGGATCATCAGCCCATATATTCCCATCCCATGTTTCAGGGTCCCAATTTTTTCCTAACAGTGCCCTCACTTTGGCTTCGTACACTGTTCCAGATCTTCCATTCAGCTGACATTGTAATTCAGCCACTAGCATAATGAGATTTTGGACCTGGTTCTCAGCAATGTCGGCTCTTTTACTACAGACAAGAAGGCTCTCCTTTGTAGCATAGGCAGAAGCCTTCAAGTCCATAAGTCGGCACTTGAGGTGCGCTTCTGAGGCCCTGAGGCAATCCCTCTCCTTAATCACATAGTTCTTTGTTAGGAGGAGCAGTCAGTCAGCCTCCCTATGCTTGACATCTTGACAAAACTGCTGGAAAATATCAAACATACGATCTCCCAGAGCCTCTCCTTTAACCAGCACCCCATCCATCGGTGCTCTTACTTTAGTTATTAGCTTTGCTATTTCACACCATGGACTAGTAGCAGTGGCAAATTTACCCGTGGCTTTATGTGTAGAATAGTGCTCTTAAGACTAATCAGATTGGGGAACCAATAAAAATAACGCATATTTATTATTTTATTTCTCTAGAAGCACTCCTGGTACCACTTGTGTCAGACAGGGTTCTCTTCCAGAAATAAAACCAGGACACTAGTAATTCTCTTTATATATTTATATAGATAGGATATATATAATATAAGAAATAAACAGTTAGCTAATCTATAAAGCAGTATAATGGCTTGGTGCAACTCACTTGCATGAGACAGCTAGTAGATGGGCAGTCCTTGGAGTCTTGAGGGCCCGCTGAGTAGTCCTCTGTAGAAAAATTCAGGCTATCTGGCTACAGGCAGCAAACAGCAAAGCAGGTCACCAACAGTCAGCCAGATGACAGAGTGCAACAGTCTCCAGCTCAAGAGATATGTATTTCAGGAGCAGGACTTGAAGGAACCTCAACTCACAGTGACACAGTCCAAGATTAGGTGTCCCACAGGTCGTGTTGCTTGGAGGTTGAGGCACAGGACGAAGGAGGCAAACTGCTGGTTTCAAGATCCAAAAGCAAGAGAGCTTGCCAAGCCTTTTCTATCTTCCACCCTTCAGTTGATCACACGTGTTCATTGGCCATGTCGTCACAACAGACCTACCTATCTTCTTTGGCCATGTTGGCACCACAAGCTTACCTATCACATACGTTATGTGAATGACCTGCTAATAAAACTACCGAAAATAAAAAAAAAATACAGAGTTACAGGCTCAGACACCATCAGGAATAGTCCTACTGTGTCCTAGAGGGCCCTGATAAGTTGGAATCAGCACACTGGCAGTGAGTTAACTCATGGACTGCTATGCAGTTCTTTTTCTTCTGAAATAACCTCCTGCAATTGGATCTAATGTCACATGTTGAAGGGAATAGTCCTCCAGATTGTCAGGTCTACCCAAGACCTCAGAAAGCAGCCCGAACTCAGAAGACGTACACTAATGACCTATTGTTTAAAAATTTATCAGTGCACACTGCCCTTTCTAGTTTGCTAATTCACTAGAGAAATGTGCAGAACTGAAGAAAGTGAAAATTATACCTGTCATTCATTCTAGAGGCGAACATCAGGTCCATTATAAAGAAAAGACATTACGTAGGCATGTGTGATGGACTCGTTGCCCACGTGTTTGAACTCTTGTCTTCAGCTTATTCCCCTCTCCTTGCCGGAGTTCACTTGGTGGGTCTTCTGGGCCCCACATCCTAGTCACCTCAGAAACATTAGCTACCAAGTGTGGTCTGGAGCCCCCTCCCCCAATAAATAACAAAAATACTTTAATCATTTAATGAAGGCCAAGATTCCAAGTGGTTATCTCTCAGGAAGGAAAGGAAAAGACTAGATTATTTGGTGCAATAACTACTTGCTCCAGACATTCCAAACTCACTAAGGCCTCCTCACTCAATGTGGTTGGAGGACCAACAACTGCACTGTCACATGCAAACTTGATTCCTTGAATCAGAGTCTGTCTTTTAAGATGATACTAGGTAATCCATAAACTTAATCCATAAGTTTTTCTTAAACTTAAGAAGATATTTCCATGACTCAACAGTCTTTCTTGTCCGAACGCCTCGTAGTTCTGCCCCTCTGCTCAAATGCAGAAAGCAGTACATGCTAGATTTTTTAGAAAGTCCAATGTATCAGATTCCGGTTTGAGATTGGGATCAACCTACAGTGTTTTCCTCTACTCATTCATTCAGCCAGTCACTTATCAATTTGTAGACGGAGGCTTCCAAACTTTTATGGACAAAAGCCATCATCTTTTTATTCTAGTTTCTCATGAGGTTGTTGAATCCCTTTCATCGCCCTTGAAGACTCAAACTCCCTTCCATTCTGACTCATCACGACCCTATAGGACAGAGTAGAACTGCCTCTTTGAGTCTCTGAGACCGTAACTCTTCATGGGAGTAGAAAGCTCTGTCTTTCTCCCGTCGAGTGGCTGGTGATTTTGAACTTCTGACCTTGAGGATCACAGTCCAATGAATAACCACTATGCCTTTTAGAGCAATTGAGCACCCTCAATATCATACATTATTTTCACCTGCAATCCTATTCCTCCTGGTCATGCGTTTGCTGGGTTTGCTCTGGCAGGATGGACAGGTCCTGAGAGCTAGGGCATAAAACTTACCTGCCCAGGCAAGCTATTGGCACATGGACAAGAGAGACATTATCCAGTATCAGACCTTACAGCTTCAGGCAGGTAGGGTAGTGTAACATATAGTTCAACTTTGGGGAGGTCCATAAAAAGTTCAATGTACTTAGGTGTTTGATACCTCACTTGATGGAAAGCCTCAGTCTGCTGTTGATGGCAGTTGAGAAAGCCACCCATGGAAATCAGGACTTCCATGTTGGAGCTCAGGAGCCATCCTCATGGGCTTGGGAACCAGATTGAGAACAGTCACAAAAGACAAAACTCACTAAGAAACCCAGGTGGTACTCTGGACAGAGAGAAATGTGTTATTAGACAAAAAGATCATTAAGGCAGGGTGTAAGTTGAAAAACAGATGGGAGCCCAGAGGTACTTTGAGTTCTGACCAGACTGGGGGTATGGATAATTTGACAGCAAGACTTCTAGAGGGAACGTTAGGCAGTTCAAATATTTCCACTTCAGCTCCTTTCCTTCTCAAGGATGGGGCTGGGGAATAGAGGCTGAGACAGCTGCTGGGAGGTGTGTGGGCTCATCTGTGAGGAGCCAGGGATGCCAAGAGCTGGGGCTGAGAGTCGGCATTTGATGTGACCTTCACTTGGGTGTAGATGACTGAGAAGTCCTGGGGGAAAGAGAACAGAAGTGAGGGCAAGAAGATGGCAGGTGTGGGAGAGGACCCATAGGTCATTTGACTCACCTTGTCCTTGAGAAGCCCTGATGGGGAGGCCACTGTAGAAAGAAGGGAAACATTTGGTTGTCACAACAGTAATTTCAGAACCATTTTCTCAATTATACCTCATACTAGTTCTGTGAGAGAGTGTGGTAGGCAGAATCTTGGCCCCTCAAAAATGACTTGAAGTGCTTACTGATAAAGGGCTAGGCTTTGATGTAGATGACACATAAATGTGAAGAAAACAAAAATTCTTACACATGGACCGATCAACAACATAAATGGAGGGGGAAAACATAACATTGTGTAATCTGCTGCCAAAGAAATATTCTAAGTTCTGAGCCAAAGTATTGCATTGTTAATTAAGGCCTACCCGACTCAGACCTTAGTCTTTTCAATGAACTCATGGGCAGGTGAAAACTAGGCAAGGCACAAGGAAGACAGAAAAATGTATGCGTTCAAATTGAAGTGTGGCTGAAAGGGATTGAATGTGCCGGAGCCCTGAGGGCAAAGTGGCTGAGCACATGGATGCGAACATGGTTTGAACAGTGGTTCAAACCCACCGGCCACTCCAAGGGAGAAAGATGGCAATCTGCGCTTGGGACAGCAGCACCCTTGGAATATGAATAAGTCAGTTCTATCTTGTTCCGTATGGTTGCTAAAGATAGAATAGACTCTGCAGCCACAGGACTACATCTTTAGCGCACTGTTGGAAGGATGCATGTTAGGAAAAATAAAATTAGAATGCTCCCGAGGATCAAGGGCGTTAAAAGCTCAGCGCGCTTATTTTGAACAGGTCTCCGAGAAAGAATGATGTCTAGGAAAAGGCCCCAGGCTTGCTAGAAGTTTGGTTGAAATGGGGGGAACCCTCCAGGGATTGGGCTGACCCAACAATGGTAACGTTGGACTAAACCAGGGGTGCTCAATACGTGGGTCCGATTGCAAATGTAGTGTGGGCAGCTCATACGACATTAAAAAAACAAAACTGACGTAAGCTATCATCAATCCCGTCCCAAGGAAGTAAGATAGGCTTACGTCTGTTTTTTTTAACGCCATGGGACCTGCCCACACTACATTTGTGATCGACTAGCGGATGGCGATCGATGTATTGAGCGCCCCTGGAAGCCGTCGAAACAGAGTCGGGCATCGCTTTGTGCTGCTGTGCAGAAGGTTTGCGCAAACCAAGGTTACCCGATGGCAACAAGCAAGAGTCCTAACAAATATGTTCACACCCTAGTCCCTCAAACCCTGTGGCCACATTTCTCCTGCTAGATAAAGAAAAGCTACTTTGTAGCTGTAACTAAGAGAAAGGATTTCCCTAGGGGGTGATTATCCTGGATGATCAGGCAGAGCCCAGCCTCATCACGTGGATCCGTAAAGGTGGAGACTTTTTCCTGACTGCAGACGCTGGGCGCTGTGACTGAAAGAAAGATTCGATGAAACGTTGCTAGCTTTGAAGAAGGTCGAAGGAAGGCACCAAGGAAGGGAAGTGGGTGGCCTCTGGAAGCTGCATAACAGAAACACATTCTCCCTGAGAGCTTCCAGAAACAGGGCCACCCTACTGACACTTCGATTTGAGCTCAGGGAGGCCTGTGTTGAATGTCTGACCGACAGAACAACAAGAAAGTTGAGCTGTATCTTTCGATCACCAAGTCTGTGGTGATTTTATTACAGTAACAATGGAAACTAAGACTATTCTATTAGTCGGGGGGTGGTGGTGGTGGTGGTGGTGGTGGTGGTGGTGGTATTGTTCCATTTTATAGAAGCTCTCAGAGGTTAAGGGACTGCTCACAGGAATGGTTTTGTTGCTGTGAATGATACTGAGGTTAACTGTGAAGGATGAAGCAATCTACATTGCCTGGTGGACTTGGGTTAACTCCAAGCAGCTCCAGAGGGCACAAGTAGAGAACCCTAAGTGATCAATGTGTGTGGCAGCAATGTCCCTGCTTGGCCCAGGCCTACTGAGGGAACAGAGATGAAGTTCACACACATCAGTAGGTGTGGGAGTTACATAATCTGGTGTCAATTTGAGAGGATTATGAGTGGAGGGGTGGAGTCTAGTCTGTCAATCCAGAGATAGCCAATGAGGCCTCTGTGTGGGCATGGCCTTCTCCTGAGAATTCTGGGAAATCCTGATTTTCCTATTTAGAGCCAGGAGACACTTTCTCTGCTCCATTTCTTGGAAACACTCTTCTGACAAGACATATGACACTCTGCTGATAGACCCCATGCTCTGGAAATTGGAGAAGCCTGTGGAGGCCCCTGCCAGTGTTGAAATGCTTACAATGCCACTGGATCCAAAGACTTTCTGGCCTGTGGTCATTCTGCATTCAGCATCATTGCATGTGTTTTGTGAGTCTGAGGAGGACTTATATATTGGTATCAGCCATATGGGCCAATATCTGACATAAGTACTTGGACTGGACTGGGTTGGGATGCTGTCTTCATGTACAATTACCCTTTATATAAAACTCCCTTTTATACACATATGTGTGTTTATGGATTTGTCTCTCTAGGGTACCTTGACTAACACAGTAGGTTATCACAGTGGGGACACAGCCACAACAGAGGCTTTCTTAGCTCTTACCTGTATATCTCTTTTCCTTTGGGATGCTCTGGACTTCCGAGTAAACCACATCGCCAACTTCAAAGTTCACTTGAAAAGAAGTCTCAATTTCAGAAAATGAGATTTTTTTTTGCCTCTTGTCCAAGTTACTTCCTACACCGCTGGGGAATTTTGTTCTCTGAAGTGACTATTGCCCTTCAGGCATGTGCAAAGCCCTTCCTCATCTCCTCCCACCCGATCTTGCCTCTTGGACCAACCTTGGAATGCCTCCTCAAATGGGGGCTTTCAGTTCTCACCATTGCTGTATACTGGCTGCAGTTCTACCCAAGCGGGTACATTGTGGTACGTGGCCTCTTGGGGTTCCGAGTTAGAGGCGCTCCTGTTAAACACAGAAATGCCAGTGTTTCTCAGGGAGCCTGACACAGTAGGCGTAATGATCACTCCTGCCCAGTTAGAGAGCTACTGACTGTCTACCAAGGTGGGAGACACACATAATAAATTACCTGTGGTGATTACATAGCACACTATAATAAAATAATATTTTGGTATGCGGTGGTTATTTAGATATGTACCAGGAGCTGAGCTTATGTTTATAACAATGCTACGAAGTCAATTTTATTACTATTCCCATGTGATAGAGAATCAAATGGAGGTTCCAACAGAGGAAGTGACTTACTCCAAACCCATCCACCAGAAAGGGGCAGAGTAAAGATTTGAACCTGCCTCCCAAAAGGCTTCCAGGAATTCTGGATGTTTTGCTACTGCTCCTGTGATCTTCGTTATAAGGGGTGTGTGGACTGGGCTGTGTCTTCTAAAGTCTGATTTTAAGATTCAAGGTGACGTCCTCTCTTCCACCAGCACCACTGCCTGCCCACTGTGGAAGAGTGATCGCTCTGGGTGGCCCCGTGGGGTGATTTCACTTTCTCTCAGAGGTGGCGGAAAGGTGTCATCAAGGCAGTTCTCCTAAGCCCTGCACCATCCTCACCACGGTTATGTCGGAGTCTGTTGCTGAACCAATGTGTTGATTCATCTTGGTGACGGTTTCCCTCTATTTTGCTGACCAACTTTGCCAAGCATGGCATCCTATCCGAGGGACTGTTCTCTCCTGTCCCACGTACTTGTTCAAGGGATGTGCGATGAAGGCTTGCCCTCCTCCCTTCTGAGGAATACTCTGGGGAGCTCTTTGCTTCTAAAATGTTGGCTATTTGGGGGTTTGCCCAGAGCAAGTCTGATTCATCCTCGTAGGATGTAGACAGATTGGGTGGTCATCAGACACACAGGCAGTAGGGATGCGAGCTAATAAGTAAGAAGCAACCCTTGATGTAAGAAGAGGATCTGGACAGTGAGCTCAATAGGTGAGAAGATCTAGGAACCACCTTGAGATACCTCCAGAGAGGGAACAACATGGGACGTGCAGCAGAAACTGGCCTCTGTATAGTAACTACACTCAACTCCACATGTCTATCCTGTGGGATTTGATTGACTATAAAGGAAAGATTAGTTGTAGGGGTACAACCCCAGCCTTACCTGATGGGGTCAGAGGCAGGTTTTCCTCCTGCAAAGGAAAGCAGAGGAGCAATGGATCTAGGAGAAGGACATGAGCTAAGGAGCTACACTTGCAGGAGCTTGTCTAGAATCTGCTGGTCATGAAGGCTTGAGTCCTTCTTGTAATACCTAATGGGTAGATTGCACAAAAATGGCTAGCCGTGACCTTCAGAGGGGGATAGTCATCATGTGATAGGGTAATTCATAATCCTTTAATCTGGACTAAGGGAGGCATATCAGATTAACAATGAAATGCTATATATTTAAAGATTCAGGTCTGGGTGGTGATGGTGTGACCCCAGAAATAGAAAGGGGAAAGTTCTTGTGAAGTCTTATACGATTGAACCTCTCAGCAGCATGCTGATCTTGAATTACAAAGTCATAATCATCAAAAGCAAAGACTCATTGTTACCAACTCCCATTTGTCTTCTATCTTGTCTTATTTTTCAAAATATTTCCCTTCCAACTGTCATTCCCCAGAGGTTGTACACGGTACAAAAGGAGATTCACTGGAGTTCCAGATGCTTCATTAATTATACCTTGTCAAGGGATTTCTTATCCACTGGGAGGTTTGGCAAAGTTTGTTTTTGGTAAAGAGGAATCGGGGAGACTCAGAAGGGAAGGTGTGAAGTTGTGGGGGTAAGGGGCTGGGGGAAGACAATGAAGACTTTCAGTAAAGATAAACTAGGGCTCTACCAAAGGAAGGGTTGGGAGTTACCCACCTGTTTTTCTCAGGAGCAAGTAATATAACACCAATGCCACAGCAGCCAGGCCCATCGGGCTGAGCAGCCCCCCGGTGATTCCTATGACCACATGGTCACGTCTGCCTTCTTTCAGACCTGGGAGGAGACCCCATGCATGAGCCAGGGGGAAAGTCTTGCAATTTTGAATTGCCCTGGTCCCTGGAGCTGAAGACTGACCATGGAAGAGAGGGTGAATGTAGGCGTCCAGGATTCCTGGACTAGGCAGTGGATCAAGAAATCTCCCTCTGGCAAAGCAAATACTGATGCAGTACAGGAAATTTCCCTTGCCTTTGTGAGAAAAGTCGGATTTAGTGTTCCCCTTTGGCCCCACCCATCTCTCCAAGAACCATCACTTCAGAAAATAGTGATTCAGAAAATGATATGGGGCTATCATCCAACCTCATCATCTAATTTCACAACAGGGGCACATGATGCTCCTGTGTCATGTTTACAGGTGATGATAGAAGAGTGTGATTCATTGTCATGGCTCCAAACTTGCAGAATCATGAGACTTTGTAAGAGAAAGAAGTAAGAAGCGTAAGGAAATGAAACTTCTGATTTTTAGATGGTGCTTTTGATTGTGGTCTGTAAAGGTGAAAAGGGAAATAAAAGGTATTTTGCTGCAATCCAGGAGGAAAATGCCACATCTGCAAGCAAGGCCTGGCCAGTTAAGCAACATGATTAATAGGAAACCAGGATCTAATGATTCCACCATTAGAGGCTCAAGGCCATATGCATATGCATGAGAATGTAGTTAAGATGTGGTGAAGATGAAACAAGAACAGCTAAAAGGGGGGTTTGTGTTTATTTGAATGTACTATAAACTTTAAGTGTTTTTCTTGTCTAGTATTTTAAAGCAGACCAAAATATATGATGGAAATGAATATTGGATATTATAGACAACTTCACCTTTTGATAATACTTGACTATATGTGCTCAGAGAGGAACTAGGATCTGCCCCAAATAAAACATAGGCTATTGGTTTGAATATAATAATCCTTTCCATAGAGTATGGGCCTGAGGGTGTGGGTGGGGTTGAGATAGAAAACCTGAGGCCCCTCAGAATCTTTCTAGTTAGGAAATTTTCATTTTTTAAAGACTAGTAGGGCTACTTAGAACTGCTGGGAAAGCAGGAAATTTGCATATGAAGAAAAGAGCTGGAAAGGGAAAAAGGAGGGGAAGGACAGGGGAACTGCTTTCTGAATTGTTAGCAAGTGTTTCACCAGTGGTTTGATCAAAGCAGGAAAAGTCAGTGTCCATCAGAAGAACCCTTTACAGGACTGGAAGTAAAGGGAGCTGGCAGGTAGACAGCCTGGTGGTGTGCTTGCTTGTGATGACCACCTGGATCCACTCTATGAGTGGAAGTGAAGAAAGTGAAACAATGAAGAGATGGATGGAGTTTGGCTGTGTTCCACTGCACTCCTTGACCTAGCCCGATTGTTCTTTGGCGCTCATTCACCTAGAGTAAATTTCCTGAGCCTATGTGGTACCTGTTGACCTAGTTCACAGGGACTAGGGATGAGAGAAAGAAAAACTTCTGGCTGGTTTGAGGAACAGGGAGGTATACTCCTCAGCTATAGTTCATGTCCTTTGACCTAGCCCCTGGAGGTTAAGGATGAGCTGACCAGAATCTGACTAAATGAAGAGAGAGATGTTTGACCCCAGGAGTTGATGTGAACTGGTGCAATTTGATGGTTTGCTGTGGCCTTGACTTTGCTGGTGGATGAAGATGCTTGACAATCTAATCAGAACAGAAGATTCTTCAGATCAAGGAACACACCTGTCTTCTCAGAGTACAAGTTCAAATGGGAAGGGTAATGCAGAAAGGGGCTATCTAGAATTGGATAGAAAAAGACATAAGCTGGCTGGCTTAAACATTTTCCTAGGTATACTTATCTCAAAATGAGGAAAATAAGGGAAGTGGTCCATGGAATAGTTTTCTCTTTTCCTGATGTGTCTGAGGAAGACATGGTGTGGAGAGATGTAGATATAATTATATGATTCAGTTGTGGGTAATGATTGCTAATATAACTGTCCTTGCAAAAACTGTAACTGTAGACATGGAATCTGTGAAAGAATGGACTGAGGATGGGGTTGAGCCCCAGTGGCGTAGTGCTTATGCATGGGACTGTGGCCCACTGGGTTGGAGGTTCAAATCCAGCAGCAAGGCTGGGCCTCCTACTCTCACCACCAGAGGGCAGTGATGCCCCCCCCCCAAAAAAAAGAATGGACTGAGGAGACATAGGGATGGAAGGGAGTAAAGTGGCAAAATTCTCTCTCCCAGGAAGAGAATCATGTTCTTTCTCAGTTAAATTTTATCCAATGCTAGAAAGAGTTCAGCCAACATGGTTTTTGGAGAATCTTGAAGCAGACTTGAATGACTAGTACCTATGTCACCTCACCCCAAGGACTCTCTACCCTACTGAAGCAATAATTGTTTGGGAGTGATAAAATTACTGGAAGATGGATGTTATCTTTTATGTAGGAAAGAAAAATGGTGAGAAAACCCAGGGGTTGGCCTGTGGTATGAGTCAGAGCTTTTATATGTCATTTTTTGCCATGGTCTGGTAATTCTCACCAAATGACTGGGTGGGACTCTGAAAATAAGGTGGTTTATGGAGTTCTCGTGGTATAGTGGTTAGGCACTGGGCTTTTACCTGCTAGGTTATCAGTTCAAAATCACCAGCCACTCCATGGGAGAAAGGTGAGACTCTAACTCCTTTAAAGAGATAACCCATAAGGCAGTCCTACCTTGTCCTAGAAGAGCAGTCCTCAACCTGTGGCTGTAACCCTTTTGGGGATTGAACGACCCTTTCACAGGTGTCACCCGATTCATAACAGTAGCAAAATTACAGTTATGAAGTAGCAACAAAAATAATTTTATGTTTGAGGGATCACTACAACATGAGGAACAGTATGAAAGGGTTGTGACATTAGGGAGTTTGAGAACCATTGTCCTCGAGGGTCGCTTTGAGTCAGACTTAACTAGATGGCACTGAGTTTGGAGTTTTGGTTGGTTAACCAAGAGAAATGGACAACTTACTTATATTGCATTTAAAGTGCACGATGTAAGACCATGCAAGTAAGGCAAATGGAACCCTCATAAGGGGGTTGGATGGCTTTGTCAACTCACTAGACTTAAAAAAAATAAGTCACTGTAAAAGTGGAAAGAAAGGACCTCACTATAATCAAGATTAAGAGATGGAAGAAAGCATACCCTTTGGACCCAGGGTTTCTAAATTAAGAAGCCTTTAGAACCAGGAGATACACAGAGAAAGAGCTATCATGCCAGAACAGCACAAGATGGTAAGAAATATCAGCAGAGAAATGGCAACAGCAGAACCCAGAGACCAGCAGAGATGACATGGCTCACTGTGGTGGTCATGTGCTTATGTTAATTTTATGATTGAAATGTACAGGTGGAGTCTAGCCTGTTAATCTGGAGATAGCACTTGAGCAGCCCATGAGGCCTCTGTGTCGACATGGCTTTCTCCTGATAATTATGGGAAATCTCGTGATATTTCCCTCGTGGAGATGAGAAGCTATCTTCCCAGTTGTTGGGAGTTCAGTCTCAGAGGTGATGAATTACGGACAAGAGGGCAGCACCCGAGGAACTGCCTCTGAACCAGAGGAACCAGACCTCTGAAGCTGGAGAAGCCACATGGAGACCCCTGCCAGCACTGACTTGTTTTTACCTCCACTGGATGCTCTTGATGGACCCTGAGCCCTGGAAGCGAGGAGCCCTGGGGAGACCCCTGCTGACACTAGGACTCTGCATCCACTGGCCTGTGCCTTCGTGAGTTGGAAGGAGACTTTATAGATTGGTATCGGGCATATGGACTAATATCAGACTTATGACTTTGAACCCGATTGGGCTGGAATGCTTGCTCAGTGTCCCATTCCTCTTGTATATAAACCTTTTCCTTATATCCATATGCATGTCTATGATTCTTGTTTCTCTAGTTTACCCGGACTAACACTCCCATAGAACACGATGGTATCAGTGGATTTTCTGATCAACAGAGCACTAGAGGGGAGCACCTTTGGACGGAGGACTTTCTGATGAAGTGGCGTGTTCTGGGTCAGCAAAAGGTAGGCTTATTAATCCACAGAGTATCTTTGGGCCAAGGCTTGCTGGCAGAGTAGGGTGCCTCTTTATACTTTTTGGCAGAGCTAAAGAGCTTTGTAACACTTACCTAAGTAGCACAGGAGCTAAGAGTCAAGGACACCTACCATGCCTTCTCTACTGATCTCTTGGTTCTGCTGTTGTCTCCTCTCAGCTGCTACTTCTCACCATCAGAGAGAGAGAGAGAGAGAGATCTACCTGTGGGCAGAGCTTAGAACTGTGGTTCTCAACCTATGGGGGTGGGGTCACATGAGGAACATGAGGAACTGTATTAAAGGGTTACAGCATTAGGAAGGTTGAGAACCACTGGCTTAGATGAAGCTGTATTGATTGAAAATTGTATGTGGAGTCATTCTTGATCCATGTGTAGTGTGTATAAGTTTTGTGTGACTATTGCAATGAATTCTCCGACCTATTAGAGAAGTGGAAAGTGCCATGGAGAGATGGTTGGTGTCATAATGGGTAAAAAGGTCGGACAGAGGTATGTTTTACCATCACCTCATAATTATCCATTTTAGCCTGACCTATCTATCTCATGATAGAACTGGTACAGGATTGGGGCAGAGCCTTTCCAGGCCTGACAGTGAAATTCTGCCATAATTTGTTTATTATGAGGCCTAACAGAATGTCAAAACTGACCAATCCCTTCATCCCGGTGACATACACTTACAGGTGCCACCGAGTCATTTGGTAGGATTTTAAGACTATGGCAAGAAAGGCCACTAAATGGGATCACCCAGGATCACATCAACTTTGTGTTGATGTCTTGAGGAAAAATCCATTGACTTTGAGGATTCCTGGAAGGGTATCATTTGTTCACAGGTAGCCAGCATATGAAACTTACCTTTGATGAAGAGTGTCACTACCTCACTGTGCTGAGGTCCCAGGCCATTGTCAGCCTCACAGGAGTAGTTTCCAAAATGTTCCATAGTCAGAGAAAGGTTGAAGACCACTCCTCCTCTAAATGAGGCTGAGCTGTTTCCCAGGGTGACATTTTCATGATAGAACTGGTACAGGATTGGGGCAGAGCCTTTCCAGGCCTGGCAGTGAAATTCTGCCATGTCCCCCTCCACAGCATGAGGCCCTGGAGTCTTGAGGGTGAGGACTGGGCGAGACACTGGAACTGAGGGGAGAAAAATCAGTAGTCATTTCTATTTCTAATATGTGGCTAAAGGAACACAAAAGATTACATATAAATGGCAAACACTCCCATCTCAATCTTGGAAAAAATATACTGAAACACATATGCCAGATAGAGCCAATTACGGCAATATACAAAAAACTTTCAATGAACTACCAAACAAACTCAGTAGATAAATGCGAAAGAGACATGAACCAATGAAAAATCTAAATAACCAAGAAATACATAAAAGTACTCATTTTTTTGTCACAAGTATTAAACGTATACAAATTAAAAAGTTCATAAGATAATATCCTTTTTCTTCATCTATCAGATTGGGAAAGCGTAAAAAGATGGATAATAGTGGATTGTTTGTAGATAAAACAGACATCTGGAATTATTCTTTAGGAATGCAAATTCAAGACATTTCCTTGAATGGCTATCTGGCAGATGCAAATGGCTAATGCATGCAGCACTGAGTACAAATTTGGAGGTTTGAGTCCACCCACAGATGTCTCAAAAGAAAGATCTAGTGGTCTACTTTTGGAAAATTAGCCACTAAGAACTCCACGTTGCGCAATTCTATTCTATCACATGTGAGGGGCTGCCATGAATAGGAATCAACAGGTGGCGACTGATTTTCACTAAATTTAAAATGCAGGTAAGTCTGACCCAGAAAGTGTACTGCTAGGGATATTTATTCTGCGAATACAGACATAAGATATAGAGTCCTATGTATACAGGAAACATTGTTGTAGCATTTTTATATTAGCTAAAAACTAAAAGCAATAGCTGACAGGTGAGTGAAGTATGAACAATATCCAATACATGTATTTTTAAACGAAATTCAAGTAATTTTCAAGCAAAAATGGCAACTTGTACAACAATATATGGAATATGACTCAAGTTTTATTAAAAAATATTTCCAGAAGAATGTGGTTTTATCTGGATGTGAATGTCAGGGCAGGTAGGCTCCCCTGTGTATAGTTCAATTCTTTTCTTCAATCATGAAGAGTTTTACCCAACTTGATAATATCATCAAAAAATCAAAAGTTATGCTAAAATGCGGGCAGGAATGAAGGAAATGTCACATTGTATTATAGTCTGACATTAAAAATTCTGCCTGTGTTTCAAAACTGGCTTTACCATTGTTAGCTTTGTGATCTAAGCTAGTTACAGATTTCTCTGAGCTCTAGTTTCCTCTTCTATACACTGGACATAATAATGGTTTCAACCATGTAGACTTATTGTAAGCATTCCAGAAGACATTGTATGTAAGGGACTAAGCACAGGGCCTGGTGAGAACTCAGTATGCACTCACAATAATGATGTTAGTGCTGATGATAATGATAAATGTCTCCTTTCCTGGTAGTTCTTGCTTGGAGACTCATGTCCTGACTTATGTTCTAGAACTCAGAAACAATTCATTTAGGCTGGACAAGAAGCCTTTTAGATTTCATCACAGCAGCAGGAGCAGAAACAACCTGGCTTTGTCTCAAGGGAATGGGGGTGAACCGAAAAATATGAATACACAGTACAGAATGTATGCTTTTGGCATAAGTTTAAAGATATGGGAGCACCACTTGATCCTTGGGCCTTGCCTGTGTGGTAGATCTCTGAGCCAAGAGCTTTTGTGAATCTCAGAGGAAAACTGACTGAGACAGATGCTGCTGCAGGTGAAAGAATAAATGGATTGAATGGGAATTAGCAAAGCTGAAATCAATCATCAAGTGGAACCAAGCAGATAGTGAAACTGACCTCCTAATAGAATGCTGAATACATTCATGCCCAAATCAACCAACCAAGACTTCACTTCTATGTGTTATGGTACCCCAGGAATTAGCTAGGAGAGAGGAGGATATCAGTCTGTATCTTCCTTTAGTGTCTCAGAGAGCATGTGCAGGCTGTTTCATAGTCTTCTATAACAAAGCATCTCAGCTTCTCCTTTCTAAAGCCTTTGCATTCTCTTACTCCATGTCCCCTCTCCATCCACATAATTGAATTATATGCTGGAGATGCCCATGGTTTTCATCTAGTCTTAGTTATGGATGCCAAATGTAAACTTAGTATAGGAAAAGATGGTCGGCAAAGCTCAGGCAGTTTGTTATGTTCAAAACCACGTCTAGAAGATTTATCTCCACAGCCCTTCGCACACATTGGCTAGACCACCACCACCACATCTGATGTGTGTGTGTGTGTGTGTGTGTGTGTGTGCGTGTGCCTGTGTGTGGTGGTGGTGGTCTAGCCAATGCGTGCTCTGGGCTGTGGAGATAAATCTTATAGACTTGGCCAATTCCTACTCATGACAAACACAAGTGTGCAGGGTTTCAAAACCACGCTCAAGAAGAAGGAGATCACTAATATTTCTTCTGAGGTATCTCTGGTGGATTCCAACAGCCAGGTTTTTGATGGCTAGTTAATAAGAGCATGCTTAACCATATGCACCATGCAGGGCCTCTTTGTTATCACATAGGGTTCCCTAAAAAGAAATCTGATAGTTCTTAGGAAGTGGTCTTATGAAGTGGTCATCACCAAAGAAATTCAGAAATTCACACCAGAAGTTTCGATTCAGATAGTATCTTAGTGGCAAATGACTAAGGGACAGCTTAGAGAATTGAGGGGTTTGATTTATGGGTGGCTATTACCCAGCTAATGTCATTCTCCCCTTTCCTGCCTTGGGCCCTGTTTCCCAATCTCTTGAAGTACCTTTTCTAATGACTTTTTTAATTACAGTGGTCCTTGGAGAGTGTATCACTGCTCCTGAAAGATGGTGGACACAGAAGATGTTAATACAGGATGCTTAACGTGAAAATGTGAGTCGCACTTGTCATCCTGGTCAGGAAAGAAGCTCAGGAGTAGAGACTTGTTGATAGTTAGTGTGAAAAGAATCTAGGCCAGGAATGGCTTGAACTGATTTTGGACAGAGAAATTCACCCTCTGAATTTTTTTTCTTTCCTTTATATCATAATTACAGCTAAGCATATAGTTTATAGTCTAAAACATCTACATTTTTAGTTAGGAAATACTGATCACATTCAAGACTACCTGAGCTGCATGATTGAAGCCTTCTCAGTTCCTGATAGTGCAACCACAGGAAGCTGCCCCAGTGGAGATTACCACGGCAGGAACTCTGTTGGATGCCACCCTAGCAACTGGTCCTGAGAAATTCGAATTTCATTTTTAGCTACTAGGGAGAGGAGGCAGAGGTAACTTACCTTTGACATCAACTGCAACCACCTGGCTGAGCTGGGGCCCCAGGCTATTGCTGGCCCTGCAGGAGTAATTTCCAGAATGTTCTGCTGTCAGAGAGAAGTTGAAGGATGCTCCTCTCCCAGAAAGGACTAACGTGCCACCCAGGAAGCCATCCTTATGGTAAAACTGATATAAGATGGGGGAAGAACCTTTCTGAGCCGCACAGTGAAGTTCTACCATGTCTCCGACCACAGTCTGGGTCCTGGGAGTCCTGAGAGTAAGGACAGGATGAGACACTGGAACTGAAGGAGGAAAAATGAGTTACCACCAGTTTCTGATATTTAAATATATTCCTTCTACTAAAGGCTGTGTGTGATGCAGTGGGTGCCTTCAGACAGCCCTTCTAGCTATATACTGGCACTCTCAAACAAGGAATGGGGGCAAATAGGCTGATAAGATGTTGATGGAACATCAAATGGGGTCATAAAGGCCATAAAGCAAATAAGGTGCACAGAACCCTGAAGGGATGGGACCAAGTACATATGATATATGAAACATTAACAAAAGGATTGCTCAGTCTTGTCATCTCACTTAACTCAGAACCAGCTAACTCCAGAGTACATCAGGGACATCACTGCCACCTACTAGAGCTTTGCTCCTTAAACCAAAAGTTCCTGTGCTGAGAATTTCCAAGACCCAAGAGAGAGCGAGAGAGTGAGAGCGCTGGAGACTGTGAAAAGTGGTGACCAGTGTTTGGCAGTAAGAGGTGGTGTGGTGGGCTTCCCGGACTGAGGATTGAAGTAGCTACAGTGAAGACGCCAACCCATGGAGTGAAGGAGTGGAACACTTTTGGATAGAGGGCTTCTGTATGGAGTGCAGTGCTTCTGGAGATTGGATGGAACTGTGTGTTCCTTGTCCAAACAGGGCAGGGACCAGGAGCCAGTGGCCAAGGATCAGGAAGAGGCCTACCAGCTCAACCAAGAAAAGGTTATCCTGATCAAAGAACTGCATTCTGAGTCATTTTTTTTATCTTGGATGGTAAACATGGTCTGAAACTGCTGTGTGGCTACTGCAAATTACTGAACCAAGCAGAGGAGTAGAGGGCGCTATGGGAAGGACAGCTGGTGTCAGAACTGGTCAAAACTTTGGTAACAGGAATTATGTCTGCCTTCTGCCTTGTAGAAATTAGCCTTGGGCTTTGACCTTGCTTTTTTCCCCCTTGTGAAGTTATAGGAGGTTGAATGCCCTTGTCAGGCCATTTTACAAAAGCATTCCCACAAGGAAAATGCTTTCTTCGGCTTTGAATGGCCTTGTGGCATCTCTCAGAATGCCAGTAGAACTTCTTTAGATGTGAGGCAGCAATGACATTTGTGTCGCACTGCCTATAGTTCAGAGTCCTTGGATATACAGCTTCAAATGTACTTGGGAAATCGGAGGACAGAGATTAAATTGAAACTCAGACATGCAAGAAGCCAAAGGAGAATTGGGGGAAAGGAGAAACTGAGGATTCAGAGAGACCTGTTGTGACAGGCCTGGAGGTGGAGTGATGGCCTATTGGGTTGCTAACCGTCAGGCAGTGGTTCAAACCCACCAGATTCCCCCAGGAGGAAAGATGAGGCTCTCTTGTCCTGTGAAGAGAAGACTGAGATACCCAGAGGGGTAGTTCTGCCCTGTCCTGCCGGGTGGCTGTGATTTGGAAATGACTCGACGGTCCTGAGTTGTTGACCTTGCCAGGGATGGAATTGAGCCTGGACAGCATCAGGAGTGTTAATCAATATCTCTGTTCCTTCAAGCAATTAGTAAATCCCAGAATTGTTTTATATGCTGGGGCTCCCTCTGGGAGGAAAACAAGCCTCTGTCCTCATGTAGTCTGCACTGTAGACAAGATGTGAGGTAGCGATTAAACACCTGCACAAGTAGAGAATTAATACTGGATAATTAATACAAACTAGAGCACTATAAAATATGTAACCCTGGGTCCTTATCCAGAATGTGTTAGTCAGGGAAAGCTTTCATTCATCAGGCAAGTTAAGGCATGTAACCTGTGGCAAGCAACGTGTGTAGACGTTGTGCGCCGAAGGGGGCTGGGCAAGTTTGAATGATTGAAACAAGAAAGCAGCAGCTCCGGGAACAGCATCTGAAGAGTGTCCAAGTTTAGGAGGCTGGAGGGTTATGCGAAGCTTCACAAGCCATGATAAGGACTGGACCCTTCTTTAAAGGCAAGCAGGAATCAAGAAAGACATCCATATGAGGGTATAAGATGATCACATTTATCTTCTGAGGGACCAAAAAATGAAAAAGATTGCAGCAGGTGCAAGTGAAGCGGATGGGCATGTACGTAGCCCCACAGTGGTACAATAGGTGGTGGAGTTGTCTAGATTCGTGGTGGCAGATGTGGGGGGGGGGGAAGATCTGATACTTGGGAAGCAGATTCAACAAAGTTTAGGGGCTAGCTCGCTTTGATGGGCGAGGGAGAGAGAAATGTAGAGAATGCCCATTTGGATTAATTGACAGAGGAGGCCACAACTAAAATCCATTTGTGATCATTGTTGAGCAGGATATTGTTTATGTTTTGAAAAGTGTCTTTGCTCCTGCATTAGGGGAGTGTGAGTGACCGTGGCTGAAGAGAGTTGCCAAAGGTGGAGCAATCAGAGAGCAGGGCCACCTTCCTGAACATACAGACTGCACAGTGTCCACATGGTGTTGAAGGAGGCAGGAGGCCTGCTGTGATGTCACAGAGAAAATAGCCCAGGGAAGCTCGGCTGTTCCAGGTTCTGCTACTGCAGGGTGGTTGGAACGACGGTGCTGCCAAGGTCAACTTACCGATAACGTTGAGGGAGATTAGGGAACTGTGCTTGGGTCCCTGGCCATTGTCAGCTGTGCAGTGGTAGGTCCCAGAATGCTCTTCGGTCAGAGAAAAGTTGATGGATGCTTCTCTCAAAGGCACTGAGCTGGTCCACAGGGTGACTTCCTCGTGATAAAACCGGTACAGGATTGGGGGTGATCCTCTCTGGGCTTCACAGTGAAGTTCTATCATGTCCCCGATCACAGTTTGGGCCCTGGGAGTCTTCAGGGTGAGGACTGGGAGAGACACTGGAACTGAAGGAAGGAAGGAGTTAACAGATATCAATGTCCCATTAAAAAAAAAAGGTCCAAATAAAACTCTACAGAATTGCATAACATGAAAAGGTAAAGTTCTCTCGATTCCTTCAGCTGCATTTTTCAGAGATCACTATGGTGGACTATTTGGTGATAGTTTAGATTTTTTTAAATGTATGCATACAGATTCACTCAGAAATAAGTAGACAAAAATATCAGACCTGCCCGGGATCACCATATTCATATTTATCTATAAACTGTTTTTTCCTCTTCCTCATTTAACATAGACAATTTTCCTGGTTAAAGATCTCTTTGTTTTTTAAATTAAGTTTATTGAGTTATGATTCATATACAATCAAATGTAATGCAGTGTTATAAATATGCTATTTGTTGTTTTTAAAATCAAGTCTGCCCAATTATTTTTAACCACAAGACATCCAATTGTATATATTTATCCTAATGCATTTGACAAATTCCCTATTAATGGACCCTTAAGTTGACATTAAAAAAATAATACTGCATTAGACAATTCTATAGATATTTCTCCCATCCAAGTACTAACCAGACCCAACCCTGTTTAGCTTCTGAGATCAGACGAGATCGGGTGTGTTCAGGGTGGTATGGCTGTAGACTCTATAGGTATTTCTATAGACAATTCTAAAGGTATTTCAGATTCATTTTTTAGGGAAAATGTAAATGAAATTTCTGGAATAAGGAGTATGGACATTTGAAATGATATGTAATGTTAAGTTGTTCTATAGGAAGGATAAATCCATTTCTACTTGCACTAATGGTATGTAAAAGTTCCTTTTATTCTACTACCTGCTCAATTACAGTCCTATACAGGCAATGGTTTATTTAATATTAATTATCTTCTTATTCTAATTTGAGCTTCTATAGTTGCCCCATCTCAATTATTCATTCATTATTTCATTCCATGCTATGTGACTTTACAACTTATTTGCTGATTTACAAAGAAAATAAAGTTCCTCACAATTGGAACTATAAGCAACATTCTAATAAACTCTAATTTTGCATGCATCAGTTACCGACTTTCTTTCTTCAAAGGGAAAAAATTGGTATAGTCTCAAGTTAGCGTGATTCACTTAAGGGGCAAGAAGGTGTACATATTCTTAGGGTGGAAGAAAAAAGGGATATTAGACAAAGGAAAATCCCACAAACCAAACTCACGGCCCTCAAGTCGATTCTGACTCATAGGGACCGATAGGATAGGGTAGAACTCTCTGGTAGACTTCGGAGGCTGTTAATCTTTCCCAGAGCAGAAAACCTCATTTTCATCACACAGAGCGGCTGGTGGTTTTGAACTGCTGATTTGAAGCTAGAAGTCCAGGGAGTTTGGGTTTAAACTTCTGTTCATTACATAGTTAAGCCAAATGCCTCAGTTTCTGGTAATGGACTTCTCTCCGGGGTCTGTAAACCTCTTCACTATCTGCCATTTCACAAAAAGTTATAGTTTCTCCTCTTGAGTCACTGGAGGGAACATCTGGAACACCTTTGAAGAATATTATGCGTTTTACTATAGAGCACTGTGTATCTGTAGGAGTTGGTAGGTACAGGGCACAGTTAATTGGGGTCAAGAGAGCCTATTTTGAGACACTGTGTTACCAAAGTTCTCTCAGTTCTTCTTCCCTGCATGCAGCTGCACTATTGTTCTTGTCTTATTTTGTATGTATCCTCACAATAGGCCCACAGTTATGGGGCTGGGGGTGGAGGGGAAGCACCTGAGTCTGTTTCCTTGTGATTGCCCAGTGAACCAGACTCAATATTTTTCTTTCCTTCTTTCTGCTTCTCTTTAAAGAAAATTGACTCCCAATTAAACAAAGACCTCGTGTGAACCAAATCATAGTGCCATAAAACCAAAGAGCTCACAATGGCGATGTGAAGATGGTTATATGGGTTAATCACAAGCTGCACACTTCTGACTGTAACCTTCCTGAAATGTACATAATGATTCAACAAAATGTTGAAAGACTCTGATAAATTGACATTTATTTTTATCAAGTTCCAAAGTGAGGAACATAGGAAATTTCAGCAAACAAAGGGGACTGGTTCCTAGAGAGCCATCTTCTGCTTTTCCTTCACTGTTAGCCCTTTCGAAGCCTATTCTCTCTTGGCTCGAGGAGCCTTTGGAGAAACGGACATTTTTCTTAGTCTCTGTCTATCTGACTACACTTATAACTAAGTTCATACCTGTGAATGGGTAGATATGAGATACATTCATGTGTTTAAGCAAGATAAATTGGGATTGAATATTCCCTAACATACAGGGCACGAGAAAAGGGTTTTAAAAAAATCAACTTATTTGGGAAAAGCTGGAGAGTTTATGGAGATTTCTTAAGAGTCTGTTTGAGCCAGGTCTGAGTGAGGACTGAGGCCTCTAAGCAGATTAGGTTGATGGAGGTAGGAAACTGGAAAGTACCTGAACAGGGATTTGAGACAGGGGTGGGTGGGTTCTTGACAAGAACCCAGGACTTACTGGCGACGGTGATGCTCCTTGTTTCACTGTACTTTTGCTCTTTGACATTTTCCGCTGTGCAGTGGTAGTTCCCAG
Source organism: Nesogale talazaci (assembly GCA_004026705.1). Classification (NCBI taxonomy): domain Eukaryota; kingdom Metazoa; phylum Chordata; class Mammalia; order Afrosoricida; family Tenrecidae; genus Nesogale; species Nesogale talazaci. The sequence continues at coordinate 4,895 of PVJH01023287.1, read as the reverse complement.
AATGCTTTGCGATCACAGTGAAGCTGAAGGATGCACTTCCTCCATAAGGGTTCGACTGGCTTCCAAGGATGACATTATTGTGCCAAAGCTTATACAAGATGGGGGACAAGCCTTTGGGGGAGTTACAGTGAAATGTCATGACATCCCCCACAAAAGCGTGGGTCACAGGAGGTGTGAGGGTGAGGACAGGTGGAGACAAAGGGACTGAAAAAGAGAAAGAGAGAGAGAGATGAAAAAACAGTCAACGATTGCTTCTGCTTCTTACTGTAGGTTTCAATCGGTGGCCAGTGCAAATTACCATATTTATCAGACCATAAGACACACTTTTCCCCCCCAAAAAGTGGGGGAGGGGTAATGAGGGTAATGTCTATGGTTCAAAGGTGTGGTGCCCTGGAACATTTGTTTATGATCCCATGTGCCCATTTACTATCCACTACTGGTTGCTTGCTGTGGACTGCTGCGTGTTCGGGGGAAGTCCCGTCTCCTGGAGTCTCCATGTCAGTCAGGTCACACGATCAGCACAATGCTCCCCTCCCATGCATGTGTAGGACACTGACCGAGTGACAGGATGAGAACATTGAAACACGAGGTATGGTACCAGGTCAAGTCCTGGCCAGGACTATGTGATGCACTACAGTCTCTTGTGCCATGCCAAGCACTGCCTGTCAGGGTGGTTGATGCCCTTTCATAGTAATACCGAGCAGGTTGAGTTAATTTACAATATTGAAGTATGTGGTAATATGTCAGTTATATACTGGTACTATTTAGTTCGCAATATTTTTTTCTTGTTTTCCTGTTCTTAAAATTGCACATTTTTTGGTCAGGTGTGTTGTATGGGAAATACAGTAATCGTTCTCAGTCAACCTTCAGGAGGACCCAGGACCCTACAGTTCTTTTTGCTGTGCTCCTTGCTGACTCTCTCTTCCTGGGCTAGCCAGCAAGTGCGCTCTGCTTGAGGGCAAGGCTTTTCATATTGCAGCTAATCGGTAGACCTCAATGGGGCTGAATGTCTTTGAAGACACCAAGTGGGATTAGGGCTCTGGGGTAATTACATAATCTTGTGTCAACTTGAGGGTATTAAGAGTGAATGGGGTGGAGTCTAGCCTGTCTATCAGGCTAGACTGATGATGCCTCCTTGTGGGTATGGCCTTCTCATGTGGATTCTGGGAACTTCCTCTCTTTCTCCCTGGAAGTGGACCACATGCTCCCTCTCTGCTTCACCTTTCTGTGGAGGAGACACACTGAGGAGCTGGACGAGCCACATGGAGATGCTTCCATGGCCACTGGACCCACAAGCAGCTATCACTGTGAGGGGCAACATGATTCTGAAGAGGAATTTATGGACTACTATAGGGCATATGGGACTAATATTGAACTTATGGACTTGATCTAGACTGGATTGGGGTGTTTTCTCCATATACGATTGCCCTTTGATATAAAGCTCTCTATGTTAGTCCGGGTAGACTAGAGAAACAATTCATAGACATGCCTATGGATCTAAGGGTAAGGTTTATATACAAGAGGAATAGGACATTAACAAAGCATCCCAACCCAGTCCACTTCAAAGTCATAAGTCCGATATTAGCCCATATGCCTGATACCAGTCTATAAAGTCTCCTTCCGACTCATGAAGTCACAGGTCAGTGGGTGCAGAGTCCCGCCGCTGGCAGGGGTCTCGCCATGACTCCTCACTTTCACGGCTCAGGGTCCATCAACAGCATCCAGTGGTAGTAGAGACAACTCAGGGCTGGCAGGGGTCTCCATGTGGCTTCTCCAGCTTCAGAGGTCTGGTTCCATCATGGTAAGGCCATGTGGCTTCTCCTCCGGATGAGACACTGCCATCTTGTCTTGTCTATAGTTTGGTGTCTCTGAGATTAACTCCCCCAAACTGGGGAGATGGCTTCTCATCTCCATGAGGGAAATATTGTGAGATATCCCAGAAATCTCAGGAGAAAGTCATGCCCACATGGAGGCCTCATTGGCTACTCAATGGCTATCTCCAGATTAACAGGCTAGACTCCACCCCTACATCTCAATCATGAAATTAACATAAGCACATGACTGCCACATTCTTTTACATATACAGGAGTGTCATTGGATTTGTTTCTCTAGTCAACCTGGTCTGACACAGATTCCTACTGTAAATTTCTAGTCTTATGCAAACCTAGTGTTCAGAATTTAAGCTCCAATACAGCCACCAGATACTGGGGACCCAGCCTTTCCATTCTTTCACTTGATGTCTGCCTCCAGAGTTTCCTGCCCCTTTCTGGTTGTACGAGGGGATGGAGTCTAGTTTGTTTCTGTTGGCAGGGAACTGAGACTGTTTTTAAGCCCACCTATGTATCACCATCTCCATAATGTTGAGCCTGGATTTGGTCACCCATGACTCTGAGGTTCAAGACTAGGCCAAAGTTGTTTAAGTTTTGTAACTATTGGACAACTAGCTTAATGGCCTTGAGGACATAAAGCTCAGGAAGCAAAGATGAAAGAGCTTCTGGTTCCCTTGTGTTTGTCTTCTGCCCTGATTCCAGACTTTTACCCACCCGGCAGCGGCGGCCTCCCCTTATCTTATTGCCTTAATGACTCTAAAAATGTTTTATGGACTGCTTCTCGCCCTCCACTCCAACAAACACCAAAAACAAAAGCCAACTAGTCCATATTTTTGATTCTACTCCTTATTAGGTTTCAACTAATAGCCAAATACTTTGGACTAATTGTGATTTTGTTACCTGTTTTTATACCTCATTGGCTTTCTACACTGCTAATTCTCAATGTCTGATATTAAAGGGACAGGAAACCCTCAACACCCCTGGGAACAGAACGTGTAGCAAGCACTAAGAACACTGGAATGAATGACAATCAGGGATGTTGAAGATTCCAGTGCTAAGTGGAAAGTAAGGGGGGAAACAAGGAGACATTGGGTTCTGCAGGAGTTGAGAAGCAGCTGCTGGGCAGAGAAAGAGGCTTGATGGCACCTTGGCTACACAAGGAAGGAGGCCCAGGTGAGGCAAACAGTTGGCTTGGTGAGTGACGAAGTCAGGGAAGCCCTTGAGTTTCCCCAGAAAATGCAGAAGAAATGGAAAAGCAAAGCACGCTTCTGAAAGGGTCCTTGTGAGCAGCGCCTGGCCAAAGGTGGATGAGGGAAAGAGAAGCACGGGGCTTACCTCTGATGTTCAGGGTGACTGTCTGACTGTGCTGGGACCCCCTGGCATTTTGAGCTGAGCAGTGGTAGCTCCCAGAATCCTTTATAGTTACAACGAGATTCACATAAACTGCCTCCCGATTAGAGGCGTTTAGTTCCTTCAGTACATCATCAGCATGATAAAACCGATACAGGATGGGGAAAGAGCCTCTCTGGGCTTTACAGGATAATCTCACCCTGTCTCCTTCAAGAGCCGTGGAGTCTGCAGGCGTGAGAGTGAAGACCGGCTGAGACACAGGGACTGAGGAAGAGATACAAAAGAAGTCAGTCATTGCTTCTGTGTTGTTACTTAGGTTTCAACCAGGGCAAATTCATAGTCTCCAGTTCTCAATCCACAGGATGAGACCCAGGACCTAAAGCTCTTTGCTGGCTCTTGTGCGCCAAACTCATGAGTTTCTCTTTTCCTTTCCCTCCAGACCTCTGACCTCTTCTCACCTCCTTGCTAGAAGGTCTCACCCACCTGATGGTGCCTGATATAAAACCCCCTTATCCTGCTGCCACAAGATGCACAACCTTATCTACATCTACTACTTTGCCCCTTAATTCTTAACTATGATCATGGATGCAATTTTTTCACCTTTTGTCCCAAATCAGAGTCATTTTACTAGTCCTACTTCTGCTTCCCCATTCACTCTGGCTGGGCCCCGGCCTCTGCCCTTGATCTTTTCCCCTTTCAATTCACACCTCCTTCCATGGGCTTCTTTTTCTGCTTCTGGAGTCTCTCTGAATCCAGTCTTTCTAGTGACCCTTGAGAGAATTATATTAGAGATGTACTGGATGATCTGCCTACGGTCACTTAGTTTCTTGGTTTACCATCTGACTCCTGCTCCAATATGGAATCACTGCCTCCTGAAAAAGGATGCTGGGTTCCCCATCAGTGAAGAGGACAGCACCAGGTGGAGGACAGCACCAGGTGGACATTATCCTGTAAAGCCCAGAGAGGCTCTTTTCCCATCCTGTACAGAGATGCTTTACAGAGATTTTTATTTCATTGACTAGTAGAGGGACAGAGAAAGAGAGGAAGGACTTCAGCAAGAAGGACTGACACCGTGGCTGAAACAATGGGCTCCCGCAGAGGAACACGATGGTGAGGATGGTGCACAGCTGGGTGGTGTTTTGTTCTGTTGTGCTTAGTTAGAGTCACTGTGGGTCAGAACCAACTCCATGGCACCTACCAACCACCACAGCGACAGCATTGGATGCTAAACATGAAAGTGATGTTGTCTTCGTTCTCATATCCCCATAGTTAGATCTTTGGAGTAGCTACGATGTTGCCTGTCTCTGAGATCCACATGGATTTTCACCTCGCTTACTGCCAAGAATGAACTGTCCCCTGAGACAAAGATCACTTTGTATGTGGTTTTGGCTCCTACTGAGAAAAAGACACTGAGCAGGAACTCACGCATCTGATAATCTGCAGTGGTTCTCAACCTGTGGGCCATGACCCCTTTGGGGGTGTGTGTCAAATGACCCTTTCACAGGAGTCACCCTGCTGCAAAATTATGACGTAGCAATAAAAATACTTTTATGATTGGAGGGGGGGGGGTCACCACAACATTAGGAAGGTTCAGAACCACTGATCTAGAGGAAAACATCCAAGTCTACAGAAACTGGAAGGCAGAAGGAAGATGTGGAGAAGGAAGGTGTGGAGAAACATTCAAGGATGTAATGGCAACTGTGCTGGTCAAGGAAG
>PVJH01023286.1:12956-35160 GCA_004026705.1 Nesogale talazaci | reverse complement strand
AGTCCCACACTCAACCACTACCCCACTGGATCTCAGCCCCCAAACTCATTATTTTTGGGGAAAAATGTTGTCTCCAATTGTTTTGAGGGCTGAGCCCCGGTGGCGTAGTGGTTGTGCGCGGGACTGCGGCCCACTGGGACGGAGGTTCAATTCCAGCAGTGGGGCTGGGCCTCCTACTCCCACCACCGGAGAGCAGTGATGCCCCCCCCCCCAAAAAAAAAAAACAATTGTTTTGATTGCTAATTTATTTAGTTGTGCTCAATTATTATTAACCTCCTTTCTTTTTTTTGTTTCCAGTTTTTTTTTTTGGTGGGGGCATCACTGCCCTCAGGTGGTGGGAGGAGGCCCAGCCTTTGCTCCGTGGAGCTGGAATTGAACCTCCATCCCTGTGGGCCGCAGTCCCACGCACAACCACTACGCCACCGGGGCTCAACCCCGGAATTTTTAATAATTGGTTTATAATTGTTTTTCTAACGCATGTTTAGAGCAGGTGTGCATAACATTCAGTCTACAGGCAGGGCTGTATAAGACCAGCAAAATCACCATCAATACCAGCTAACTTCACACCTCATCTAGGAGAAGCAGTTCCAACCATCATTCTCTCACTGCCATGGAGTCAATGCAGTCACAGCTACTCCCTGGGGTTTTTTAGGAATCACTGCCCTCTGGTGGTGGGAGTAGGAGGCCCAGCCTTTGCTCCTGTGAGCTGGAATTGAACCTCCATCCCTGTGGGCCGCAGTCCCGCGCACAACCACTACGCCACCGGGGCTCAGCCCTACTCCCTGGGTTTTTTCCAAGACTCTGAATGTGTAAGGGAGTAGAAAGCCCAGTCTATCTAGAGTTTTTGTGGCTTGTTCCTTTATTTTCTTTGCAGATTGCTCAATTTCTCTCAGTTCTTTAGAAGTATGTAAAAAACATACTTATATGTTTAATTTTATTAAATTCTTTCTCAGACAGTTCCAATGACACTTGTTCCTCAGGAAGTTTTTCTGGCTCTGTATTTTGGTCACTTATTTCAGCCATTATATCATGTCTTAGTGTGGATTGAGGTTACCTGCTATCTCTGAGACACGGTGGTTGTGCTGTATTAGAATTTAACTGGCAAGTGTGTATTTGTTTTGCTGTGGTTTTTTGTTTTTACTATTTTTTGTGAGCAGGGAGAGTATTGAGTGGGAAATGTGTCCTACACTTTGAGCAGCTGGGGTCAAGGTGGACGGTATCAGCCACCATCTATCATTGATAGTGTGGTACAGTAGCAGGGGGTGTTCTCTTTAGTGTGACTGTTGGAGACGCAGGTATGGCTGGGAAAGGTGGACATGGTTGCTCTTGTTTGCAAGGTATGACCAAAAGAGAGGGGAAAAAAATTAAACAAAGGAAAAAAGGGAGAAAACATACTACATAATAACAAACAAAATCTTTTTTCAATTTTAATAGGAAAAAGTAAAAACTAAAATCTAGAGAAAATTTGAAAGGATAACAGCAAGGGGGAAAGAATAAAAGAGCAACAGACACAAATAAGAAAACTGAAAATCGCGGCTGAGCCCCGGTGGCGTAGTGGTTGTGCGCGGGACTGCGGCCCACTGGGATGGAGGTTCAATTCCAGCTCCATGGAGCAAAGGCTGGGCCTCCTACTCCCACCACCTGAGGGCAGTGATGCCTAAAAAAAAAAAAAAAAAAAGAAAACTGAAAATCAAGAAGAGAAAACTGGAACGTACATGGCACCCAGATAGTACTCATGCTACCTGAAGAGAGGACAGAGGACCTAGCACAAGCCAGTTCATTCTGCTGGTTGAGGACAAGAGGGGGTGGGGACCAGGGGTGCAGAGCATCCAGTACTACACAGAACTCCCATGAGGGTAGAAAATGGGTGGTAGTCGGGTGACTCATCCTGGGAAAAATTCCTGCCAATCCAACAGTTGTTTGAGGGTATGGAATCATCAAATGCTCGGGGGATGTTTGCCTTAGGAGGTAGACAATTTGTTCATCTAAATACGAGGTAGCCATATACCTGCCCATGAGTGCATGGCTGACTACACACAAAACAGATACAGAGTAGGAGTGTGTGGCACTAGGCACCAGGTGACACTGGGTGGTGCTGAATCACACTTCTGGTCACCAGAAAGGCGAAGATCATACCTTTTTGGTTACTAGTCACTGGTGTGGGTGCTTGAGAATTCCTGGGAGAGCAGATGACCAACTAGCTAACACTGCTTTCAAAGTTCAAAATGGCCACACAGTGTCAGGTCAGCTGATAAATCAACTCTCCATTTGTCTCTTTGTTCGCTTGTTGTTTCAGCTTCTCCTCCTAGTTGGTATTCAATCCATTTACCATCATTTCCTCTGAAGTTCAGGGCTCCCGAACTATCATCTATATACCTGTTTAATTTGATCTCTTTTGTCTTTGTTTGGGTAGCCTGTCTGCCATCTTCTATTTTGGGGGGGGGGGGGGTATCACTGCCTCTGGTGGTCGTGGGCGCTACCTAGCGCTGCTCCTGAGAGCTGCCGCTGGATTAGAAACACCAAGCCCGCAGGCCGCAGTTCCACTCAACCACTTACACCACCAGGGCTCAGCCCCCTCAGTCTATTTCTATTAACTGTATTTCCCCCTTATAAGTCTCATTTTCTTGACTTCTTAACCTACCTAATAGAAAAATTAATTTATAAGGAGACTTCAAAAATTCATGGGAAAAATCCATTATTTTTAATTACATTTTTCCAAACTTTTTGAAGCTCCTTCATTTTGGATAATTTGTATTTGACTATTTTTCAGAAAGTTTTGTTCTGTTAGGCAATTCATGTAATAGTACATTAATATAATAATTTTGAGACTTGTTTTAAATTTTTGAGTGGTTATAGAGGAGCCCTTGTACCAGGCCTGAAGTTGGCCTTCTGCGTTGTTCAGAAAGGTCTCTCTAGTAGGTTGAAAGTTCAACATCTGCCAGCAAGGACCTCTGTATTTTCTTTTTTTTTTTTTTTTTGTGGGCATCACTGCCTCTGGTGGTTGTGGGCACTACCCAGCCGCCGCTGGATTTGAACCGCCAAGCCCGCGGGCTGCAGTTCTGCACTCAACCACTTACGCCACCGGGGCTCAGCCCAGGACCTCTGTATTTTCTATTCAGCTCATAGCTGTAACAGTTCTCTGCCCCATCTTAGTTGGCTCTTTGGCCATACACAGCCTAATATTTACCAAAAGTGTTGAGATCTTCTTGCAGATGTGTGCTTCTATTCATCGGTGTAGCTCCGTCTCTGGTATACTGCCCTGATCTAGCAATTCCAGAGCTCAATTGCTAAGAAATCTACCCTTCGTTTAGTCAATTCATGAAGACTGTTCAGTTCTAGTGTGTTATACCCCCTGTGCTACAAACCAGAAAGGGCCTGCAGGTATAAAAAGGAAGTTAGTAAGCTCAATTTGTACATTTGCTTTATCTAACAAATACAAGATCTCTTATCTGATGTGTAAAATCACCATTTTATGTATTTTGTCCAGTTTTATAGTTCCTTACACTTTCTCATACCTGTCCTTCCAACTTAGCCAGAAATAGGAGTCACTATTGGAGGATTTTCTTAAGTATTCATTTTTTATATAATCAGCTAGTCATGTCTTATCTTCTTTCATTTTGGGTTGATTGTTTCAATAGTCCCCTATGTTGATAGTCAACTAACTTTCTTGCTCACCATTCCTATCTACAATCTACACATTACTTCTGGGTTTAAGAGGCTTCTTTCCCCGCATTAGCTATTTCCTAGAATAATTATCAAAGGTCTATGAGTAGTAAGTTCCTACTTATCATCTGTTAACTTGGCCTGCTCGATATTCACCTTCATGAAAGAATCACTGAAGAAAGGGCACTATAGTGTGGTGAAGAAAATAGATGGTGCCTGACTATTAATAAAAATAGTGTCTGGGGTCTTAAAAGGCTTGTATTCAAAGAAGCAGCAATCTAAGTGAGGTGAGGAGTCAACTACAAAACTGAATATGGCAAAGGAAAAAGTGCCAGAGCTAAAGTTACGAACATCCAATTTATAGAAGGCTACAGGACTGTAGGAGCCCCAAACCAATTTGCGAAGCATCTAGTCAGATTGAGTCACTGGCAGACCTGCTCTAACCATAGGCAAGAGTCTCAGACTTGTGTCAGACCAAGACCATTTAATCTTTTTGTTTTGTTGTGTGGACATCACTACCCTCTGGTGGTGGGAGTAGGAGGCCCAGCTTTTGCTCCTGTGGAGCCGCTGCTGGAATTGAACCTCCATCCCAGTGGACCGCAGTCCAATGCACAACCACTATGCCACTGGGTTCAGCCCAACCATTGTAATCTTGAATATGCTAAATCAAACTCATCATTTGGTCAAATGATCTCCCTGTAGAAGCAACCTGAATGGTTCTGGGTGCAAGCACCTGTTCCATAACAGAAATTTCTTCCCTGGCTTTTGGAATGTTAGCAAGAATCATTTCTTTCTTACTCATTATTTGTATTTTTGTCTTTATATTGTTGTCATTTTCGCCATTAGCACCTTATTTCAATTTTGGCTTTTACTGTTTCAGTTGGGTTTCCCAGTTTGTGACCTACAGAAGTGGATGCATAGTGATAATAACTGATGAGGGGGATAATAGGAGATGCAGGGTGGAAAGGGGACGATAGGAAGAGAAGGTTTTCAGGAGTGGGAAATATAGGCGGGAGGGGGCAGGGAGAACGGAGGACTAGAATGATTGTGAATGATCATCTTAGAGGCAATTTAACCACAGGAGAATTTCTAAAATTGATATGGAAATGATTATACAATGTATTTTTTTAATATATATTATCTTGTTGCTTTCTACAATTTTTGAAGTCATCTTATCTTTGAACACCCCCCAAAATTTATCAGTATTTTTTTGGGGGGGGCATCACTGCCCTCAGTTGGTGGGAATAGGAGAATTTGTCAGTATTTTAAGGTACCTTAAATGTAGTAAATTTCTTAATTTGACCCTTTTAGCCAGTCTAATAATCCTCAACAATTTAGTACAGGGAAATAATGTGCTTATGGACCATCAAGAGGACTGGACAACTGGCTAATGATGTAAATAAAGAACGTGGCACCTTTGTAGAGATGGGACTATGCACATAAAGTGTATAAAACTCTAACAAGAGGTTGATCAATTTTTTCCAGCCTTAAAAGAAGAGTCATGGGCTGAGCCCCGGTGGCGTAGTGGTTGTGCACGGGACTGCGGCCCACTGGGACGGAGGTTCAATTGCAGTGGGGATGGGCCTCCTACTCCCACCACCAGAGAGCAGTGATGCCCAAACAAAAAAAAAAAAAAAAAGAAGAGTCATTCCTAGAGTCAAGAGAAGAACCTCACTACAGAGAAAGTAGCCAGGAGTGGAGCACATCCTTTGGAACCTGGGTTTTTGTGCTGTGAACCTCCTAGAGACATGAAGAGAAGGTTTAAGCACCAGAGATTGCAAGTAGCGGCAACAAGTGTGACACAGAAGTGGCAGCAAGCAAAGCAAAAAAAAAAAGGGATGCAGCAGAACCAGGAAGGGTACATGACATAACTCAGTGACCTTCTCAGCCCACGGAACAAGGTGTTTGTGATGGGCATGCTGATCCAGAGAGAGAACTGAGTGCCTTCTAGCAGGCTCCCTTTAAGGTGGGATGCCTTTAAGCACATTTTGGTGAAGATACAGAACGTTTACCCAGGTAGGGCAGAGGCTGGGTCAAGAAGCTGAGGACCAAAGAGCCAACAGAGATCTGCCTACAGAGATCTGACAGGCATGGTCAAACAGCTGCCCTGAATAAAGAACTGTTTCTGTAAGACATTCCTGATCCTGAATTGTAATCTGGTGCTTCCCTAATAAACCTAATAAACTGGTGCTTCCCAAACGAACTGTGTGGCCCCTGGACCACATTGTCAAAAGTCACAGAGAAGAAGAGCATGCCATAGGAGGGAGGGCTGGTGTCAGAATTAGTAAAAAGTTGGAAAGAGGAGGTATGTCTGTCCTGCCTCATCGGAATCAGCCTTAAGTTAATAGTTGAAGCCTGGGTAGTTAGAAGAAAGCAATTATTTTGAAGGTGCCTGAATTCACTTTAGAATCTATGTTCTAAAGAGTTGTTCTTAAACGTCATCGAGTCAGCTCCAACTCATGGGAACCCCTTGTACAACAAAATGACACACTGCCTGGTCTTGCACCCTCTTCACGCTTGTGGCGTTTGAGCGCACTCTTGTAGCCACTGTGTTAACCCGGCTTCTGTAGAGCCTCCATCTTTTTTGCTGCCCTTCTACTTTACTAAGCATGATGTCCTTTTCCAAGAACGGGTCTCTGCTGAAAACATTTGCAAAGTATGTTAGATAAAGTCTCACCATCCTTACTCCAAAAGAGCACTCTGGCTGTATTTCTTTTGTTTTTGTTTTTTGTTTTTGTGGGCATCACTGCCTCTGATGGTCGTGGGCGCTACCCAGGCACCGCTGGATTTGAACCGCCAAGTCCGCAGGCTGCAGTTCCGCACTCAACCACTTACGCCACCGGGGCTCAGCCCCCTGGCTGTATTTCTTTTTTGGGGGTGGGCATCACTGCCTCTGGTGGTCGTGGGATCTACCCAGTGCCGCTCCTCAGAGCCGCCGCTGGATTTGAACCACCAAGCCCTCGGGCCGCAGTCTTGCACTCAACCACTTATGCACTGGGGCTCAGCCCCTGGCTGTATTTTCCCTTTTTTTTTTTTTTTTTTTTGTGGGCATCACTGTGTCTGGTGATTGTGGGCGCTACTCAGCTGCCGCTGGATTTGAACCACCAAGCCCACGGGTTGCAGTTCTGCACTCAACCACTTATGCCACCGGGGCTCAGCCCCCCTGGCTGTATTTCTTACAAGACAGATGTGTTTGCTTTTATGGTAGACACTGGTATTGCAATACTCTTTCCCAGCACCATTACTCAAATGCATTTATTCTTCAGTTTTCCTTCTTCAATGCACAACTTCTACATGTATACGAGGTCATGAAAAAACATGGGTTGGGGCTGAGCCCCAGTGGCGTAGTGGTCGAGTGAAGAACTGCAGCCCACTGGGTTGGTGGTTCAAATCCAGCAGCAGTTCTCCAGGAGCAAGCCTGGGCCTCCTACTCCCACCGGAGGGCAATGATGCCCACAAAAAAAAAAGGTAAAATAAAATAAAATTGACCAAAAAAAAAAGAAAATACCATGGTTTGTCTCAGATACACCATAGTCCTCAATGTGACATCTTTGTTTTTTAACACTTTATACAGATCTTGTGCATCTTCCCAATGCAATACATCATTCATTTCTTGACAGTGGTTTCCATGAGTTATTATGATTCCAAACAAAATTAAATCCTTGACAACTTCTATCTTTTCTCCATTTATCATGTTAATGAATGGTCGAGTTGTGAGGATCTTGAATTTTTTTTTTTGTTTGTTTGTGTTTTTACTTTTTTGGGCATCACTGCTCTCCGGTGGTGGGAGTAGGAGGCCCAGCCCCACTGCTGGAATTGAATCTCCGTCCCAGTGGGCCGCAGTCCCGCGCACAACCACTACGCCACCGGGGCTCAGCCCTGATCTTGAATTTTTTTAATATTGAGGGGTTTTTTTGGTTTGTTTTGGGGGCATCACTGCCCTCAGGTGTTGGGAGTAGCCTTTACTCTGTGGAGCTGGAATCAAACCTCCATCCCAGTGGGCCGCAGTCCCGCGCACAACCACTACGCCACCGGGGCTCAGCCCTAATATTGTTTTAATCACTAGTGTAAACTGCAATCCTTATTATTTTTGTTTGTTTTGTTTTTTGGGGGGCATCACTGCTCTCCAGTGGTGGGAGTAGGAGGCCCAGCCCCACTGCTGGAATCGAACCTCCGTCCCATTGGGCCGCAGTCCCGCGCACAACCACTACGCCACCAGGGCTCAGCCCGCAATCCTTATTTTTAAGAGCAGGACAAGTCCTCTCACACTGAGCAAACAAGGTTGTGTCAACTGCATCACCACACATCTTGCTAATAAGTCTTCTTCCAACCTTCATGACACATTTTTCATATAGCACAACTTCTCGGATTCATGGCTGAGCAAACTAATTGAATAAGGATAAGATGAAAGGATACAATGCTGGAACACACCCTTCTAGATTTTAAACTGTACAATACTCGCTGGCTCTAACAACTGCCTCTTGACTCACTGGTTTCGAATCAGTGCTCTCGTCAGCTTGTTGTCTGCACTGTCAAATGCCTTTGCATAGAAAATAAAAAAAAAAAAAGGAAACATTTTTCTACTACTCTCTGCTTTCAGCCACGATCCATCTGATGTCTGCAAGCAATATTCTTGTTCCATGCCCTCTTCGAGATCTGGCTTGATTTTCTGGTAGCTCCCTGATGATATACTGCTGCGACTATTGTTGAATTGTCTTCAGTAGAATTTTACCTGTACGTGATATTAACGACACTGTGTGAAAACGTCCACATCCTGGGGAGTCACTTTTCTTTGGAATTGGTACAATATGGATCCCTTCCAGGTGGCTGTGCGCCCTGGTGACAGAGTGGTTACCCACGGGGCTGCTAACTGCAAGGTCAGCACTTGGAAACCACCAGCCACTCCACACAAGAATGTGGGGCTTTCTATGGCCGTAAGCAGTCTTGGAAACTCACAGAACAGTTACACCCTGTCCTACAGGGGTGCTATGAGTTGGCAATGACTCAATGACTGTGATGCTTTTCCAGTTGGTTGGTCTTCTAAAATTCGTGATATTGTTCAATGAGTGCTTTCAGTGCATCATCCACGTGTTGAAACATTTTACCATGGGTACTCTATAAATTCCCGGGGCCTTGATTTTTGCTAATGCCTTCAGTGCAGTTTTGACTTCTTTCTTTCAGTACTACTGGTTCTTGATTATGTGCTTATCTGAAATCAGGCTTTTTGTCTGAATAGGCTTTTGGTAGACTGTGTATTCCTTTTACCTTCTTTTGATGCTTCCTTCATTGTTCAATATATTTCCATAGAGTCTTTCAATGTTGTAACTTGAGACTTTTAGTTTTTCCTCAATTCTTTCAGCTTGAGATATGCTGAGTGTTTTCCTCCCTTTTTGTTTTCTAACTCCAATCTCAGCACGCTTTATTATAATACGCTGTCTTCTCAATCTGCCCTTGGAATTTCCCTTTGAAATTGTCTGTTCAGTTCTTTTACTGAACATTTCTTCCATCTGCTTGGCTACTCTAAAATCAAAGCCGCCTGCAGAGCCGCTTCTGACATCCACCTTGATGTTTTCCCTTGCTTCTTTAATGACCTTCTGCTTTCTTCAGGTATGGTGCTCTTTATGTCACCCCAGAGCTTATCAAGTAATCACTAATGACTGATGTCTCATTAGTGTTCAGCGGGTCAAAATTATTCTTGAGTTTTTTCTCAAAATTCAGGAGCGATATACTCAACAAGTTGTATTTTGTCTCTTATGGCTTGATTTAATTTTCCTTAACTTCAACTTATATATGAGCAACCAATGGTCTGTCTGACAGTGAATCCCTGGTCTCATTTTGGCTGCTGACATAGAGCTTCTCCATTATTGTCACAAAAGTAGTCAATGTGATTTTTGTGTATTCCATCTGGCTAAGTCTTATGCATATAGTCGCTGTGCATGCTGTTGAAAAAAGGTATTTACAATTAATAATTTGTCTTTTGAAATCCTATTACGTGATTCTTTCTACCACCTGGGCCATATTTTCCAACTACTGTCCTTCCTATTTCCAACTCTGGCATTCCACTTACCAATAATTATCAACACATCTTGAGTGCATACTTGATCAACTTCTGATCAAAGAAGTTGGTAGAATTCTTCATTACTAACTTTAGTGGTTAATGCATAAATTTGAATGTTATATTAACTCGATTTCTTGTATGGATATATGTATTATCCTATACCAGGCAGAACTTCTAGATCAGGGGTCCTAAAACTTTTTAAACAAGGGGCCAGTTCACTGTCCTTCATACCGTTGGAGGGCCAGACTATAGTTAAACAAACAAACAAACAAAAACTATGAACAAATTCACTGCGGACCCAGAATGAGTTGACTGCTAAGTAGGACAGGCAGTGGCAGCATAAACACCCCTGGGGCTGGATAAATGTGGCCTGTGGCCCTCAGGCCATAGTGTGAGGACACCTGTTCTAGATAGATCTTAAAATGTCCTTTGATGTGATGCCACTCCTCTTGAGTTTTTCATTTTCAGGACATCCATAGGGTTGTCTGATTCAAAATAGCTGACCTATTTCTTTTTTGATGACTCCCAGTTTTCCTACAATTCCTTCATACATTCCCAATTTCTGATGATTAATAGCTATTTGCAGCTATTTCTTTTTTTTCTTTTTTAGTTTGTTTGTTTGTTTGGGCATCAGTGCCTTCAGGTGGTGGGAGTAGGAGGTCCAGCCTTTGCTCCATGGAGCTGGAATCGAACCTCCATCCCATTCGGCCGCAGTCCCGCGCACTTTCTTTTCTTTTTGAGTCGTGCCCCACCAGAAAATGAGATTCTGCAGGCTCTACTCTAGTTTGAGGAGTATTTTGAGTGCCTTCTGACCCGAGTGGCACATCTTCCAGCACTCTATCTGACAGCATTCCATTGCTATCCATGAGTGTTTCAGGGGGTAACTCCTCAGCAGCAAACGGCCTACTCTTTCCTCATAGTCTGTTCTGAGTCTGAAAGCTCTGCTGCTACCGCCTGCTTGCCTCGGGTGGCCCTGCTAGCATTTGAAACACTGGAGACAAAGCTACAGCATCACAGTAACTTGCAAGCCACCACAGTACAGCAAACTGGCAGACGAGTAGCAGAGGGCATAAATGAATTACAAATACCTACTTATAACAAACTGTTTCAAAGTAAGTTATAGAGACTTGGCGAGCACTCATGGAGTCTATCTCGGATAATCAACAGTGAACATATCGCCAGGGAGCATAAGGGCACCTTGGAATCTCCTTAGCACCAGTGCATTCACCATTGGCTCTATCTAGAAAAGGCAGAAACAGTGCTCAGAGAGGACAACAAATAGAAAGGGCAAAATCCAGCAGAGCTAACAATGTGGATTAACCAACCAGGAGACATAGCAAAACCTAGGGAAGTAAATATTTGAAACAGAAGAAAAATGTAATATACTACATGGTATTTCTCTTGAACACACTAGAAACATGTAGCGAGAGTTTTACCAGGGGCGTGGGTGCTAAATGAAGAGATGGGTGGGGAAAATTATTAGTGTAATACATTTATAAGCAAGCACAAAGATGAAGATAAATGTAAACCATATGCATGCCTATTAAGGGAACAATTAACACTGAGGAAGTATGCACGCTTTCAAATATCCACAACTTTTTGAGATCAAAGGAGTAGCATCTACCACATTCAGAAGGGTTGGGGAAAAAAGAATGGAAATAGGAAACACTGAGAAGAAATAAAATAAGTAATGTTTCCATGTGGAAAGTGCAATCACTGACAGGAAACAAAATGTGTATGAATTATTGAGTGGAAAACAGATTTGCCCTTTAAACCTCTGCCTAATTCACAATAAAAAGTAAAAAACTAACAGAAGATGAGAGCTATTGTAACAAAAAAATAAAAATATAAGAGGCATCAAAAGTTCAAATTAATGATGGGGAGATACTACTTAGGAAGATTAATTTGTAAAGTACTCCTCAAATTTGCATGTAGTTAATTTTATGCTTACTATATTACATGCAATATGGACATTTTACAATTGAGATTTCTGATTTTATAAAAACATTTGATTATAAAAAATGAAACTCATGATATTTTCCACTAGTGTGCATTACTAAAACAGCTAGAGATAGAATTATCCACAGAAATCTTTCTCTAAATGACAACTGGTACCCAAAAAAAGTCATCCGAGGAATTTAAGCAATATGGAGGTACCTCTAAAGTTTAATTTAATTTCCACACCCCATGTCACTTTACTATAAAGTGTACTTACCTTCTTCAGACAGTCTCATGAAAATTAAAGCACCATTTTCTTCTTTTTTTTTTTCTAAGCAAGAGAAGGAATACCAAAACTGTTCATTCGCTCAGTGTCAGAATCAAAACCCAGTTCACATTTCTCCCACTGTCTTTGTTATGGCAGCATCACTACTGCTCCTTCTACAAGGCAGGCGGCTGTGTGTGGAGCCACATAGGCCAGCGGGAACTTTGGGGGATGAGCTGCAGATGGGAAATCTGGGGGGAGGAGGGGATACTGTGAAAGAAAAACAGAAAGGGAAGTGTTAACTACAAACCAGTGAGTATTAACTCTTAGATGTGCTCTGCAGACCATTGGTACTTCGTTCATGAACTGCAGAAAGACCCCCAGGAAGCATTCGAGAGAGGGAGGGAGAGAGGGAGGCGGTCCAGGCTCACCACGTGGGAGCGCAGAAAAGGAAAGGTCTCAGGGCAGTTTCCTTACTACCATTCTACAGCCAAAAATAACCTGAAAGTGAAATGCAGCTATGCCAAGTTCTTCAGGTATCAGCGAAGTTTCCTTCTCTTCTTTATGAATTTGTATTATTTATAAGACACTTGACACATGTTTAAACACTTACATACCTTCTTTGTCTCAGGAAATATGGCTTGTTCAGCGGAGGGGAAAAAAAGCATGTAATGAGGGAGTTAACAAGGACTGATATTTTTTTACAACATTCTTTAAAAACTGAAAAACCTCTTTAAACACCGGGAACAGCTTAAATAATTCACTCTGGGCCTGCGCCTCGCAGGTCCCTCCCTGGCGGCCTTCTTCCCACGTGGACGGGCGGCCGGCCCGCGTGTCCTTAGGGTCGAGGCCTCCTCCCGGCTCAGTCCGGGCTCCCCAGGCCCCGGCAGCCTGGGGCGGCAGGAACACCTTCCCGGGCTGGGGGCTGGGGGCGGGGGGCAGCCCCGGCCCCGGGGGAGGGCGGACCCCTCGCACAGCCAGACCCCCCAGGCAGGCTGCCCAGGCGCCGGTGCCCTTTGACCCGCGAGCGTGCAGGACGTCGGCGGCGGGCGGAAGTGGAAAGGAGTCCTCGCGCAGGTCGCCGCTGTCGAGGCCTGGAGGAAGCGGCTCCCGCGCCGGGGGTTCCGGGCCTGGACGGCTTAGGAAGTGGGCCGGCCCGAGAGGCGCCTTCTGCGGGCCCCCGGGGGGCGGCGGGGCGCGGCGGGAGGGGGTCCCGGCGAGGACCAGCCCTCGGGTTGGAGCCCCCGCCCCGCCCCTCGCGCCCTGCCCCGCCCCGCCCCGCCCGGAGGCGCTGTCGGGGCACGGGCGCGCGCGACAGGGACGCAGTCCCGGGGCGCCGGGTTCGAGGACTCGGGGTGGGGGGCGTCGACCCCGTGGGCCACTCAGCCTCTCAAGGCCGCCCGGGCCAGAGTGGGGGCTCGTGAGCCGCCTCCGTCCCGTCCCGCAGCCTGGGGTGCGGGAGAGGAGGCGGACTCCCCGGCGGGCTCGTGGGGCCGGCGGGCGCCGGGGGAGGGGCGAGGGGGGCCGCCGCAAGGGTCCCCGCCCACCGGGACACGGGCCCGACGCGGCGCTCCGCGCGCCCTCCCGCGGTCTGGGCGAATCCCGCCACCTCGCAGCCCTAGCCTCACCCCTGCCCGCGGGGGGCCCGGGAGCCCCGTCCCGCCGGGGTGCCCAGAGCTGGCAGTGTCCCACGCTCCCGGGACGGGACCTCAGGGGCGGGAAGCCCGGGAGCCGTCGGTTCTCGGAAGGAGCCGCAGTCCGGCGCGGGCAGGCAAGCAGCTGATGAAAATCATTGTCCTTGCACACGCAGCCTGGCGCCCAGGGGCGCGCACACGGACACACACACACACACACACACACGTGTTCTCAGGCTGCCCAACCTTAATATGCTGCGCATGCAGTTTTCTACAACTTGCTTGACACTGTAACAAAGACATTTAAATGCCAGGACACAGACTTCACTTTTTAACCTGCTGAGAGGCGCTACTTTCAAAGCCTCCCTACCATGAATAAACGGACAAAAAAATGGGGTGCTCTTATAAATGAAGCACCTTATCCTTACAGCAGCGTGCGTTAATCAGGTTTCTAAGGCAAGAGCCATCTCTGTCTTTTCCTATTCACCCAAATAATGTCCCAAGAAGGAACCCCTTTACACAAGAGCAAGCTAGGGAGGGACAGGGGTCCAAGAAATGAATTATATACCCATTGCTAGTAAAAATCATCTTAAATCAATAGAGCACCACTTGAACTTGAGTTTCCATTGTTTCACTGAATCATCAATGTTTTTAATTAAACAGAGCTACCCTTTCTGTTAAAACATTACATAAAAGGGTTAGGTTTCTACTTTTGTTGAGGCAGCTGGCGTTTGTTGGCTGTTGTGTTTGAGCAACAGACTGTTCAATAGAAGCGAGAAATAGCTCAACGCACTCTTAATAGACCTGTTTCAACAATGTACCTTGAAAAGGAATACATTGTGTTATTGTGTTAGTTTGCTACAAACCTATTAAAAGAAAAATAGCTTCCATCGGGTCTAACAAAACGCATTTGTATTGTACGTACTTATCAGCTTCAAATACACTTCTTGGCACAATGTCTAGAATTCAGCTAGATCACCAAGAGTTGGACAGAAGAACACATACCAGTTAGGTAATGATACACGGGCTTAAAAGAAGAATAAAAGAAGGTCTAAGCAGATAGTAATCGCTATTTTTTGTTTATCATCAGGAATACATACAGGCAGCACACTTTAAATGACAAAGTATTCCAAAAGTGTGCATTTCTATGAGAAAAGACAATACTTTTAATTTGTGTAAATGAGAATATTCACACAACTCTCACATTGGGAACGAATCGGATCTATTTTCGATAGCAATTTGTTTCAGCGAGGAGTTCAAGGCAGAAGTGATGCATCTTTAAATAAGTAGAATTAAGCAGCGCAAAGGGTGTTTTCTTTAGCGACATGCGTGAAACAAACAAATCGAAAGCAAGGTTTGCAGCCAAGAGGATGGGGAGCAGCATTGGCAATAGAAAAGGAAGAGCTTTTTGAAAGTGCTCTCTTCGAAATTATTTTATTGCACTTTAAATATTAAACAAAACCTGAAGTAAAGAAACATGCCTCATCCCCTTGCTCAGGGCAGGACTTCTGATCTGTGACTGTAGGGAAGGACTGCCACTTGGACCACAAACCTTGGGAAAAAAACCACGGCAAATGATGAGGCTAATTTAGCTCTGAGATCCACTTAGCAGAAAAGACATCCAAAGGAGCATCTGTCATAGGGAGGCATCTTCTGCTCCCACACAAGACACTTGTATTCCAACCTCACAGGACTCCATAGTTGACTCCCATTCACATGAATGTTGGAAACACAAGAAAAGTAAATTGAAAGTTAATTCAATTGCCAAAAAAAGAAAACGTAAGTAAATAACAATAGCAGCATATTTGAGATGCCTATGTTTACAGATAAACGGAGAGACAATGTTTATCCATTTAAGTCCCCCCCATTTTTTTACATTTCCTGAATTAGTAAATTGTCATATGAAGTATTATTTTAACATCATTCTGAAGCTTTATGTGACAGTTTTGCCAGGTTATAAAATATCTAGTCTTTGCTTTCCTAGAAGGCATTTGAAATCAGATGACTGATATGACTGCTCTCTTCAATTGTAAAATTTTCTCCCAGGAAGATTGTGTGTGTGTGTGTGTGTAGGTGGTTAACATGTGTCTGACTTATACTTTAAGATATACTAACAATATCCTTTAATTAGTCCAAATCTATTTTTAAAAACAAATACACTTGAATTTTAAAAAGGGAAATGAAATAAGAAACCCAAAACGTTCTGCTTTGAAACTAGTTCCTGAAATTTCTAAGACTTCTGTAAGGGTGTAATTTTCAAGGCAAGGCATTTTAAGGTTAATGATTTACTAAGGATGAAAGGAAATTCACAATAAATTAATTTTGCCAGGACATGTAATGTTATCACTGAGGCATTTAAAAGTCTTTTTCATTTAGGACTTATAAAAAAATGTTGATGTGCCAGAAGTTAATCTGAGGGGAATTTTTTCTATTTATTTTAGTCTAAGGATATTGTTCAAATAAACAAGGAATCATCAAAGACATCATTTGAAAGTCCAGCAAGGAAAGAAATATATTTTAGAAGAACAATGTCATCTAATTCCTTGTTTTTGGTCTTGTCTTGAAAATCCTTGCTCTGCTATGCTTACAAAGATTTTCTTAATAATATCTGAGGGCTAGACATTCTCATTCATTTCTTCAAAAGAGAACAAAATATTTTCAAAAAGCATGTTTGAATCTGTCTCACCTTAAACAACAAAAAGATCACAAAGAATTATTTTCTATATGCTTCTCAATTTTTTTTCTTTAAAAGAAACACCTGGTTAGTTCAGTCATTATCACTAATATCCAAGGGAAATGTAGTCAATCGAATCATTAAAAATAATAATAATAACTGTCAGTGAGCCTAGGCAGCATTTAATTTGAAAGCATCTTTAAGGTACATTCTCAAAGCCTCAGGTCTCAGGTCTCTGGTTTGTTGGGTTGCCTTTCCTAGGTGAAAGATGGTAATATCAGGCTTCCTTTTGATTTCTTTATCTTTTTTAGGTCAAGAGTATGGGAATAACAGGTTCATACTTTAAAAACATTTCTGCAGTTCCCAAGGATTGTAATGCCACTCTCCTCTCGGGTGGTGTGTCTGAAAAATCGGTGGCCGAGACCACTGCCCACTGCTCCAGACATTCGGCTAGATCACCCCGGGGGCACAGTCGTCAGGGGGGAAAGATTCCGCTTCCAAGCTTGATTGAAAACAGCCCGACAGTTTTTCCACAGTTAAAGAACTGTGTGGTTTGCGAAGCTAAGTAAATTGCCACAAAAAGGAGGTGGCTGAGGTCTGCGTCCCATTCACATGGGAATAGAGGGAAGCTGGAGTGGGCGGGAAGTAGTTAAGTAAGTGGACTGCGAAAGAGCTAGCTGTCTGTCTACCCCAAAATGCCAGTTACAATCCACTTTACAAGTTTGAAGTCCTGAGAAGGAAAACTGTGGTTTTACTTTGTTTGAAATAGCTGTTCACTTCAATTTTAAGGGAAAACATGCATATACTAAAGACCGATGGAAATACTTGCAAAAGGCTAGCTTATGTCTAATTATGGGGAAACCTTTTGCATTCCATTTGGCAAGCCTTCCCTATGTCCCCTTATCCTAAAGTTGCATTCTGGGAGGTGTCATGTAAAGAAAAATCTGAAGATAAAATTATAACTGCTTGCCGGTATCTTCTTGGGGAGTGTGGGGTGATTGTGCTTTTGTCATTTTGCTTGCATATTTTTTGGTTAAAAAAAAAGGGCATTCAAAACAGGGATGCAAAGATGAAGAGGAGGTTGCCTGATGTGCTTCAATAATAAAATGCAAACTGTGCCTGTGAGCTCTCCTTCAATTCAAAATTTTATTCAAGGAAATGCTGCAACTTGTCCCCTTTTTTTTGGTGTGGGCACAGGAGGAGGAAAATATGATACATTTGGGGATTTTTCAGTAGAGCTGTGTTTAGTTTTAATTTTCCTGTATTTTAAAATAAACACTTTGACCAAAGCATGTTTGATCTTTTCAAGAAGGAAGTATACATTGTAAAGGAATGTGCAGCAGTTGGGTATGAAAATGGGGTTGTGACTCACAGCTGCAGGCAGGAAAAAAAAAAAAAGGCGTCTTGGTGTCAGCCAGAGGTGTTCAGTCTAATAATTCAAGCTGTAAACTGTATCCCCTAAAATTACCTACATAATAAATCATTGTGTGAAGAAAAAAAAAAGTTTGGACTGAAAAGTGTAAGTGAAGCAGTGTCCTCAAGAGACTTCAATGGCGGGACCTACTGGTAGTGATCTGAATGAAATATGGGCTTATTTTGTCCAAAATGTGAGGACCTGAATAAGACTGGAAATTACCCTGACCAGAGCTGATTTTTACATCTTTCGCCTTCGCTTCCAACTCATTCCTATATAACCTGTGGAGGGAATGGGTTTGCCTTTTTCTTTTCTTCTCTCCTGATCCCACAGATGAAAATGGCTTGTGGAATTTACAGTCAGCTTATAGAGTTTCAAAATTCAATTCCACACACGAGTGGCTTTCCTTTCAGGAAAAACAAGCCAACAAACCAAGGTAAGTTATCAGATAAATGCATATCCAGAATGGAGGCTGATCATTTCCAGAAGATTCCTTTAGACTTTTGCCACACATTTCAGTGCTGCCTATAGGTGTTATAGAAAACCCAGAATTGGTGTTGAGTTGGGAAATTTCCCTTGCCCAAGAAGGCATAGTTAGGTTGAACTGCTTAGACACTGCGGTTGGCAAAGTCAGTGCCAAATGCCGGAGACTAGAGAAGCAGCGATTGGGGATGGAGTGCCCCCGTTTAGCGGTAGAGAACCCATGCCTGGGAGAAAGATGCAGTTGTCACGGGTTAGTTGAAAGGCCACGGACACGCGAAGTTTTTTAGAACAATGAGGATGAGGAGGTCAGAAAGCCGACTTGTCAAAGCCCCAGTGAAACCTCAGCTTTTATAAGTTCCCCCGCCATTTCCAGAATCAGCGAGCAGACGAGATGCCAGCTGAGCCCACAGCGGTTCTAGTGCTGCTCAGGCCGGCAGGGGCGAGGGAGAAAGTCCAGTGGACTTGGGTTTCTTTCGCCTGGGCATTTCAGCAAGGAAAAAAGTCTTGGGAAGGCGGGGAGAGAAGACTGACCCCAGCTAAGTCTGCAATAAAGATTAACTGGAAAGAGGAAGTCCACAGCAATTAAAACAGCTACCCTGGTTCATTAGTATTCATGACCGAGCGTCCAGCTTTTCTGTTTATCTTTCTCGCAGGATCAATAACGAAGCAGCGTGGGCCTGGAAGGAGCCCAAGTCGGGCCCTGCGTGCGCCTGACCTTTCGCGCCCTCCCTCCAGGTCAGAGCATCCTCAGAACTGCCGGGCTCTCATTAAACCCACCGCTCCTCTGGCGGACGGGAGGGAGTGGGCAGCGGGCTCAGGCGACGCAACCGACTCTTAAAGTGGAGGGGAACCACACTTGGCCACATCAACCACTGTGGGCCCGATGGGCCCCAAGAAAGACGACTCGAGCCAGTGTGGTCTCCAGGTACTCCCTGGTCCAGCCTGGTTCCAACCAAGCCCAACGTGGGTGGTTGGATTTTGTTGGGGGGGAGCGGAGGGGGAACAAACAAACGCACTTCCCTACTCCAAGACCTCTGCACCCCCACCCCCACCCCTGCTCAGGGCAGTCAGGAGCCTCTGTGGCCACGGAGGAGCAGCCCAGTTGCAGAAATGTTAACTCTGACATTATTAACGTTATTATTATTTCTACACCACCACCACCGCCACCTTCTCTAGGGGCGCTGCGCTTCATTTTATTCCCCAAGGCCCCCTGGCTTAGCCTCAGGGACCAAGAATGCCTGGCTCTGCGACACAAGTCAGCTCTTCCAGCCCTCCATCCTGTTTAACTCACACACAGAGGAACCCCGGCCTATCTATCATCCATCACGTGCATCCAGCCTAAACCCCAAACTAAGCTTACTGCTCGTTGAGTCCATTCTGACTTATTAGAGTGACCCTTGAGACAAAGTAAAACGACACCCCGGGGTTTCCTGGGTGTCCTCTTTCTCCTGGAGCAGCTCCTGGGTTCAAACCAGCTTTATAAGCCTAGCACTTTGGCCAGGGCCCCACCAGGCTCTGAAACCTCCGCTGTGGAGCTGAACCTGGCACAGGATCGGCCCCTTCCCGGCCCCCCTGGGAGTGGGGCGGGGTGGGGGTGGGGGTGGTCAGGTAGCTAGGGAGCAGCAGAGAGGTGAAGGGAACATCTTCTGGTTGGCCTCCTGCCTTCCCCTTCCTCCTGTCCTGTCGCAGTGCTTCCTTCCCACCCTAGAGAGCCTGTGGCTTAAGTGTGTGTGCGTGTGTGTACGCGCACGCACCCGAATAAAAGGATGCCACCAACTCCCGCTCAATTTCATCCCAAACGGCCAGAGCAGAAGGCAAAATGAAACGAGGGTGCAACTCCTCACGTCACCTTTGGGGAGCAAAATAGGAACGTGGGAGGGCGATGAGGTGGCCCCAGCACCGAGGGCCCGGCCGCTGAGCACTGTGGGGCTCGGGGGTGGCAGAAGTGTGGGAGAGAGGGAGGGGGAATGGAGGACCCTGCGGTCTGGGGTTGGGGACCTGAACTGTGGGGGCAGTGGGGTGGAGTCGGGGGGCGGGGGGGGGACACACGTTAACGCCCCTGGCCCTGGTGGCCCAGCAGCCTTGACCATGAACTCGGACCCTCAGGTTACTCCGGTTATGATTTACCCACGTCTTCCTTTGTAACAACCAGCTCACTGGGCCACTTCTATCTTCTGGTTCCTAATCGCTGCTCGGCGCCAGTGCCGACAGGCCTGGGTCTTGATGCCCGACCACTCGATCTGCCTGAAAGGACTGAGATGCTTCCCCCCAATAAAAACCCAGCAACAAGCAGCGGGGGGGCTGGTAGAGGAGAGGACGACTGACTCCCCCACCCCACCCCCAGCCTGTGTTCTGAGCTGCCAGTTAAAAATAGAAACTATTCATTGGGGTCTGCTGTGGGTAGCTGCACGTTTCTGCGGAGCCTGAACGATATCAGACTATAATCAATCAATCTCCAAGTATTTACTGAACGCCCACTTTGGCTCACTTTCTGGGACATCTCTCCCCTTAAGAAAAACACACCCAAGGATTCTCCCAAGTCTTGGTGGGATGTTATTGTTAGTGTCTTGGGTGCTATCCGAAGACCTTGGGCTGGATAGAGCCCTTGTGGGGGTCTGAGGTGGGGGAGGGTCGGACCTGGGTTCCTACCGGGCGCCTGGGGTGCCCCGCAGGCTCCTGAACACCTCCATGTACTGGCCCAGCGTGACCGTCATCTTGAGCGTGTGCGAGAGTTCCCGGCCAGGCCAGGGATGTGGGGGAGAACGGCAGGACCCAGGGAAACCTCCAGCCTCTGATCTGCCCTAGATCTCAGAGTTTTGTGTGGAAAATAATACCACTTGAGACTGAAAACATCCGTCTGAAAAGCAGACAAAGGGGCTAGGGGGTTAGAGAGGAGGAGGTGGAAGACAGAAGGTGCGGGAAGAAAGGAAGGGGCCGGGACAGCGTGGAACTGGGAGGCTGCGCCGGGGACCTGTTTCCTTGACTCTCCTTCTTCCAGAGCTCGGCCTGCGGTCTCCGGGCGCCGTCTCCCATGGCCGAATACAGACCACCTCTGCTCCAGGAAGGACCCTCCTTCCCGCCCACCTGATATCAATGCCAGTGATCATTGTGGTCATTAATAATGCAGTGAGAATCACAATAAATAATAATAATATTAACGATGGTTCTCCCGAGGGAGCGCCTGCTGCCTC
This sequence comes from Nesogale talazaci, assembly GCA_004026705.1. Lineage (NCBI taxonomy): Eukaryota > Metazoa > Chordata > Mammalia > Afrosoricida > Tenrecidae > Nesogale > Nesogale talazaci. The sequence continues at coordinate 13,840 of PVJH01023286.1, read as the reverse complement.
GGGATAAAGCGACTCTGACGAGGCGGGGGTGGGGGGTTACTAGGTGGTCCGTGAGCAGTGCGAAGGGAATGGGCTTGGGCGGGCTGAAGTTCAAGTTGATGACGCTGGCTGGCGGAGACCGTCCTCAGGCGGTGCCGGTCGGGTCAGCCGCGAGTCACCGCGCAGCTCGGGGTTCCCCGGAGAGGCAAAGGCCACTTTCACGCTCCCGGCTTGAGTCAATGCTGTGAGGGCAGGTTAGAGGTGAGCTCCGTACAGGCGGGAGCGACGGGGCGGGGGTCCGCCTGCGTCCGCACCCCAGGGCGCTGAAGGCCCTCTGCTGCGGCGCCGACGGCTCTGAGAAGTCCTTGAGTCCCTGCGCTTTGAACAGTTCAATTCTAACATTTGTAATACACGTTTCCCATCCTCCGGCTTTCCCCGCCTCCCTCCTCATTCTGTCCCTGGGTTTGGAAGAGCCTGAGAGACAGGGCAAAGGGTGACTGGACCACTCCCTGTCCCACCGATCTACGGCTGGGTGGGATAAAGTGGTGGATCGCGAAGCTGTTTTGCCAGAAAGCAGTTTCCACGCCCCTGGAACTTCCCGGCGTGGACTAGTTGATTGCGCCTAGCCTGGAACCTCTGTCACCACGCTTTCCCATTTATTTTGACTTCTTCCCATTCTCCGGACCAACCAAAAGGAACCTCAGAATGTCCCCCTACATTCTGAGATGGATAATGTTGGAACCAACAGCTGATGGCTGTGAGATCTTTATCCTTTTCTAGCTGTTTTCCCATTCTCCTTATATAGGAGAAGTCCCAAGCCCTGAGTGAAGCTAAAGTTGCTCCCCACCCCTACCCCGAGGATCTTTCTTGAATTTCGGAGATGTCTCAAAGCCAACTATTTCCAC
>PVJH01023286.1:0-12856 GCA_004026705.1 Nesogale talazaci | reverse complement strand
GCCCCCAAGGATCAGTAACACATGCCAATTATTTCAATAATTTTGCTTAATATTATTAGGGGTTATAAATTTGATTTTAATAGGGAGTTGATTGTTCCAGAAGCTGGCGCTTGAACAGCTCTGAAGGACCGTTGGGGAGGGTAAGCCCTGAGTCTCTCACCTTCTGGATCACACAAACATACACCAGCTAGTGTTTCCTTCTTCAATGAACAAGTAAGGTGGCCTTGCTAAGGTCAGGCCCCCCACCCACACAAGAGGTCCTCGCGCTTGGCCACCCTGCAGCGTCCAGCCGCAGGAGGGGAACTCATTGGGAGCAGCTTTCCCTGCTGTGCTTAGATTCAATGAAGGTATCCCAGTGCTGCCCATGTACTGGCTGGCAGTGTTGCTTTTCACCGCAAAGGTTGGCTTGAGAGCTGCTTGGGTGTCTAGAAACTAGAGGACATTCAGGGAGATGAAGATGTCTAAAGGACTCTGATTTAAAATTAAAATTTCCCCACGGCTATTAAAAATACTTATGCCCTCTTCTCAGAGCACCTTCTGTTGGACAACTCTGATGAACTTCTGCACAGGATGGCAAGGTTGCAAGACTAAAGAAAGCTGATGTCCAATGTTTCACCTTAATCTTAAGTCCTTCTAGCGCGTTCATGCTTATTTGCCTGAGTTCTTGAAGAGGCTCTTTCGTTTGAGGCCAACATTCTGTTGCTTTCCTATCCATTTTCACAAAAGAAAATGTGCTCAATTTCTCATGTTCTGTTGAACATCCTATTTATTGAAGCACAGCAGCTGTGCAGATAAGCAGAACTTGTAAAGCAAGCTCTGCTTAAAATTTCAGGGGGTGGGGGTTAAGACCAAAACCTTTTCCTAGAACTAGGCCCCTTAAACTCTAATCATTGGGCCAAGTTCAAAAACAAAAGTACTCAGCTCAGTTTAGAACTTGCAATTAAAAATAACTGTACCTCAGCTTTTCAGAGGGAGGGAAAGGAAAGGGGGCTGGGAATGGGGCAAACAAAGAATAAGGAAATGTTTAGTGCTCTTAAATCCAGCCCAAATAGCTCAAAGAAAGAAAGGCATTCCCCTAGATAATGGACCCATTAAAACCTCGGAAGGTTCCAGCCGCCTTCCTCACTGTGCCTTTCCAAAATTTTAATTCATTCGCAGCTACTAAACAAAGAATGGAGAAAATAATTTTGAGACTTTCTGCCAAAGGGGCCGATCTGGTCTCCTTTCTAAATAGCACACATACACCTTCTATCCCAGAATGTGTGGTGGGGTCTCTCATTCACTCTCTCAGGACTATCCAACCCTTCAGCTAACTCCCCTGTCCTTGTTTTCCCTTTAATAACATTACTAGGGGGAAAAAATAATGTTCATGCAGTTTCAACACATTTTATTATATTTCTGTATGCATTACTCTCAAAACATATCACAAGAAATGATCAAACCACTTAAAACCTTCAAATAAAAAATCTGAAACAAGTTTATGCCCACAAGTGTACATATTTATAGTTAAGAAACATTCTTTATAAATATTGTTTCCTCTGTAGCAAGTTAATACCATAATTTAATTACAAATGGATAAATATGGTAACGGGTATTTACAAAAGGAAGGGTGTGTCATTACGGAAAAAGCTAACGGCACAACGTTTATCCCCCCCCATCCCACAATCTTTCATACAGGAACTAACAAATTTAACTTGCAAAAGCACTAAACATCACATGTAAACCCAGCTAACAGAAAAATACATTCACAAGCGGTGGTGGTGGTGGTGGTGGTGGTATGTGTGTGCTGCGGATTGGTGTGTTGAAGAAGGAACAGAAGGGAGACTTTGGCACAGTTCTTTTTTTTTTCCTTTTTCTTTTTTTCCAGTCTATAGTTGCATGAAGTTTACAATCAAGTTGCCTCATAAAAATGAACACAATATTCTATACCACAATACAAAATAAGTCATTTTCTTCCACATTACTTAAAAAAAACCGGGTGAATTAAGAAGAGAAAAGTCCATCACTTAGGGCAGGTTAGAAGGCAAGGAGAAAACGCAACCCGGAGTTTTTTTTACAGACAGACAAACTTCTATACACCAAGAATCCAGTAAAACCACCTCAGAGAAGGAAGGAGGAGTTTGCTATGTACAATTTGTCAGAGACTGGGACAGCGGGCATGGGGATGGACAGGAGGCAGGTGGGTTTGGTTCAATATTTTTCTTGGTTTAAAAAAAAGTTAAAATTTTTATTTATTTTATAGTTTTAGTTGCAGAGATTCCCAGAAGTGATTTTTTTTTTTTTTGCTTTTCATGCCTAGTTTAAAAAAAAAAAAAAAGAACTTTAAAAAATCCTTCCTGCTGGTAAAATCTTTTTCATCATCATAAAAACCAGATCATAATTTTAACAACACGATCACAAGTTTCCCTTGGAGCTAGCACTGGGAGGGCTGCTTCACCGGGGTGGGGTCGGGAGCAAGGAGAGAGAGACCAGGGCCCCTCACACGTACCATTCATTGAAGTTGGAGGAGAGGCCGCTGTGGCCTCCGGCTGTCCCGGTGCTGCCCCCACCGGAGCCGCCGCCGCCCCCGCCACCAGCCCCGCCGCCGCCCCCGCTGCTACCACCGCCTCCGCCGGAGCCGCCGCCCGCTCCTCCGCTTCCAGAGCCTCCGCTCCGGTGCACCGCCGACACCGCGGCCGCCGCCGCCGCCGCCGCTGCCGCCGCCGCCGGGGACAAGTTGGAGCTGCTCTGGGGCTCGGCGCTAGGGGACACCAGGCCCGGGGGCGTGGACGACTCGTAGCCGGAACTGGCGGCCGGGGAGGACTCAGAGCCTTGCGGGGAGGACTCATGGACCTGCAAGACAAAAACCGGGAGGGGAGACCAGAGGGGACTGGGTGTGAGTGCAGCTGCTGTGGCACCGGGCTCCCGAGGAGGCGCGCCCCTCCCGACATGGCCATCCAACGCGCTTGGGCCCTGGCCACCGTCGGCTTCCATCGGCGGGCCGGCCCGGAGCCCTGGTCGCAGAGCTGGCCGCCTCGCCCTCCACGCGGCCGCCCCGCTGATACCTTCATGTGCTTCCGCAGTGAACTGGGGTGCGTATAGGACTTGTCACACATCTTGCAGAGATAGGGCTTATCGGAGGTGTGGACGTGCATGTGCTTCTTCCGGTCGCTGCTGTTGGCGAAGCGCCGGTCGCAGCCCTCGAACTCACACTGGAAAGGCTTCTCCCCTGTGGAAGGTAAACAGGGACGCTGGCTGTCGACACCCTTTGCCCTGGAACCCTCCACTGGAGTGGAGAGAAAGAATTCGGGGAGGGGGGGAAGGGGGGGAAGGAGGGGGAAGGATTTGGGTCCCTTAGACAGGTAAGATCCCTTCTGTGGGCAGCCCAAGATGAAATTAATTACCTCCCTACCAAACAGTCCGTTTATCTAACATTTACGTTTAATCAAAGCCGAGACACCTCCCGCCCCCAAATTCCTAACGAACTTGGGGTTAGCCATTGCCCAGCCTGCACGCCTTTCTATAGGGCTTCTTGGATTCGCAGCTTCTCACAAGTCGGTCACGCCATGGAGAAGCTGTTATTATGACAAAATATTTGGGGCATTATTAAAATCACACAGGCTGCCGAGCTACTGTCGGCTTCTCTTTGGGGCCAGTAAGCAATTAGATTTGGAGTTGCTGTGTGTTGTTTGGGGACGGGGTTGTGGGTAGTAGCTGTGCCAGTATTTTTTTTTTCCTTCCAAAATTCTGCCGATTGGATTAACTGCAAGTTTCGCTTTGCCTCCAGTCTTTTAAAAATAAAGCGAGAAAGGAGAAATATTAAGGAGAAGGCAGCATCCATCTAATGATTGTTGGGCGGCACAGCCTGGGGGGTGGGGGTGGGGGTATTAGCAAAGGCTTTCAAAATCTCCCTGCTTAATTTTCTGGCGGTTTCAGCATCCTGTTGCCAGAATTCCAAATGCTTGGCGTCATTTAGAGGTGTGAGAACTCAAACAACGTTCCAGTTGGAAAGGGGGCCACTTAACGTTAGATTCCATTAGCACCTAAATTGTTCTGTAAAGACATCCGCTCAGGCGCAGGACTCAAAAGCAAGCATTTCATGCAAATATATTTCTCGAATTTTAAACCTTGTTAAAAGCTTGTCTCGCACCTCGGTTCCCTCCCTTCCCGGAAGAGAACAATAGGCCGCTGGCTCATCCCCACTTCGGAGTAAATATTGACGGGGGAAGTTGCTAAAACATTTGGCTTTCTTTTAGGAAATCGTCTGGTGAGATATTGGCGGAGACCTGGTCATAGATGAATAATCTATGAGGCAGGAGGCACGTTTGTATGCGACTCCCAGTTCTCACGCGATCCCCCCCGGCGGGGCAGCATTGCCCCGGGCTCTTGCAGCCGGGGGTTTGAGGATCCAAGTTTGGAATCTTAAACCCGCCGGTGCCCATTAGAGAATTTCACAAACTGCTGCAAAACCTCCGTAAAGTCTAGGGACCCACCCCCAAACGGGCTTTAAAAACACTTTAGAAATGAGAAATGTTTTACAACTTTAGGCTCGTTTAATGGAAAACAGTCCCAGGAAGGGCATTTGGACCTCAAGTAAAAGTGGGAAAAACCCAGGGCCCTCAAACAGACACACACGCAGAGCAGAAAAGCACATTCAGGCAAGCTGGCAAAATCCTGGCTAGGCTGAATTCCCGGGCGCGGAGGGAGGGACCAGTTTGATATGGTGCATTTTATTTAGAACGGAAATTATTAAGCAGGGCTGTGCAAACGAAGCGTTTCCATCACCCAAAACATACATTTGATGTCTCACTGATCATTTAAAACGCCGTTTCCGCAAATGGAAAAACCCAACCCAATAATATTCTTTCCTTCTCCAACAAAAATACGCCGCTGACTGGCTGGCTTGCTCGCACACACAAAAACAGCTACCATTTCAGGGCCGGGGGTGGCGGCCAATAAACCAAGCGTAGCCTCTCTCCCCTCTGTGCCCTGTTCCTGTGGCGGCCCGGGGTTACCTGTGTGGGTCCTTTTGTGGATCTTGAGGTTCTCGGAGCGCGCGAAGACCTTGCCACAGCCCGGGAAAGGGCAGGGGAAAGGCTTCTCGCCAGTGTGCACGCGAATGTGGTTGACCAGTTTGTATTTGGCCTTGAAGGGTTTGCCCTCACGCGGGCACTCCTCCCAGAAGCAGACGTGGTTGCTCTGCTCTGGGCCGCCGACGTGCTCCACGGAGACGTGGGTCACCAGCTCGTGCATGGTGCTGAAAGTTTTGTTGCAGCTCTTCTTGGGGTTGCTCAGTTGCTCAGGGTCGATCCACTTGCAGATGAGCTCCTGCTTGATGCACTGCTGTCGCATATAGCGGAAAAAGGCACCAGGGTGGTGGTGGTGGTGATGGTGGTGGGCCGCGGCCGCTGCCATGTTCATACCCATGTTCATATTCATAGGGCCGTACTGGTTGTGGAGTTGCGCTGCCGAATAGGGGTCGGTCCGCGGGCTGGCCACCTGACGGTACTGCTCCGAGCGCCCGAACACCTCACCCGGCAGCCCGAGGCGCATCTGCCCGTTGAGCACATTCTGCGAGCTGTGCGGCCCGTGCTGCTCCGGGAGGCCAGGGAAAAGGAGGTGGCCTTGCGCGTCCGAGTGCGCGTGGTGCAGGCCGCCTGCTCCCGGCCCGAACAGCCCGTGCTGCCCACCACCTGGCGCAGAGTCCCCAAAGCCGCGACTGCGAAACAGGAAGTCCCGGGTGGAGTTGAAGGGCGGCCCCGAGTAGGAGCCGACGTGGGCAGCATGGGGCCCGAGCGCGGCGGCGGCAGCAGCCGCGGCAGCTGAGCCGGGGTAGGCGCCCGGGCCCTGAGACGTAAATGCCGAGCTCTGGCCGGGGGACAGTTCATGCGCTCCCGGGTTGAGCTTGAAAGCGCCCATGTGCGCGGCCGCCGAGTCTACGAAGCCGTTCTGTGCCGCTGCCAAACTCAGTTCTCGGTCCTGCATCTCGGCGGCCGCCGCAGCCGCGGCAGCCGCCGAATGGTGATGGTGGCGCGCGAAGCTGCCCACCCCGATGGCCGGGAACTGCGGCCCCGCGTCCAGGAGCATGGCCAGCGCGCCCGCCCGCCCCGCCGGCCCCGGCGAGCCCTGCACCTCCGCGCTGTCCTGGATCCGCCTGGGGCGCACGGCGCGTCTGGTGGCCGCCCGGTTCTGGGCGCAGGCGTCTTCTGCCCCGGGAGCCGCGCTCCGGCGCCCGCAGACTCCGCTGCTGAAGCCTGGATCTGCCTCTGGCGGCCAGGCGCGGAGAGAAGGACGGGGAGAGGGGAAGGAGGAGGCGGCGGAGGAGGAGGCGCGGAGGAGGAGGTGGAGGAGGAGAAGAGTCCTAAGCTAGGCGGAGAACCAAAGTGTATTAAAGGAGCTGCGGCGGGGGCGGGCAGGCAGTACAGGGGAGGGCGGGCGGGAGGAGGGAGCAGGAGGGAGGTGTGGGGAGCGGATCAGAGCCGAGAGGGGGGACGCCGGGGGGCGAGCACAGCGCCGGGACTGCGCCGCGGCCCCCACCCTGCGCGCGCTCGCGTGCTCACGAACACGCTCACTCGCTCACACGCCCGGCGGACCTAGGGGTCCGGCCGCACAAATCGGCACTCGGGGGGGGAAAAAAAAAACAACGAAATCACAGCTGCGGCGAAGCCACGGAATCCAAGCCTCGAGGCGGTGTGGAGGCTAGAAATGCGCACGCTCAAAGGGCGCTCTCCCCTCGGGTCCGGGCCGGGCTCCACCTGACCGCGGTGGGGTTCCGGGGGCGCAGGGGTGGCGGCACTAAGGCGGCCGCTCCTTCCCCAAGTCCCCCTCCCCCAGGCCAGCGCGCGCCGCCCCGCGCGGGGCAGTTATTGTTCGGCGCTACGGCCACAGGGTTTATCCCTCTTCTGCTTCTCCGCGCTTGGCATCGCCTGCGCCTCGCGTAGTAAACTTGCAGCGGCCACGAATTCCCCCAGATGAAGGAAGCGGCGCACCGCGCTCCTTCTTTCTTTAAGTTGTGCCAAAAGGGGAGGCGGGTGGAAGAGGGAGGGGGAGGGGGCTGTGGGAGGGGAAAAGGCGAAGAGGGGGAGGGGAAGAGGGGGGGAAATCGGGCTGGAAAACAACAACAATGAAAAAGTGATCCCTTTCGCTCACTCCCCACCCGAGTCGGCCCTCGCCGCCGACCTGGAATCGCGTGGCCGTCCCCGCGGGGACCGAGCCGAGTTTGCAGACTGAGCGAACGTGAGGAGGCCAAAGCGGATTTCCACTCTGGGGCGGTGTTGGACTCTGTGTGTCACCACCTCCTCCGCCTTTGTTTATTTTAGTAGGCGCCGCCGCCGCCGCTTTTTTATTTTTTTGTCTCCTCCTTTTCCTCTTCTTCAAACGCGCCCCCCTACACACACACACACACACACACACACACACACACCACCCCACTCCTGTCCGCCTGTCCCAGTCTTCCACGGCCTCCTCCCTCTTTCTCTCCCACTCCTGGCCAGGCCTCCCGGTCACACCGCCCCTTTAATAGCGGCTCCCGCCCCGCCCGCTCTCCCCGCACTGCCATTGGTCGCCTCCCTCCTGTCAATCCGATCCCCCCAGCTCCACGCCGGCGGGGTCCCCCCTCCCTGGAGCCCCGGGCGCTCGGCAGCCGCTGGCTTGCGAGGCCGCGGGCTCGACTTTGCCAACATCTCCATTGCGGCCCGGGAGTCCTGGCCAGCTGTGGCTCACGGCCTGGAAGTTGTGCGGGCGCGGGCCTTCGGGTCGCACCGCCGTGCTGGTGCCTGGACCTGGAGGGGGGCGGCACCCCGAGGTCGCACTCTTTTGTCGAGGCCACCGTCTCCCTAGAGACCCGAGCCACCGCTGGCGGCCACCTAACCCCCCAGCCTGGTAGATCTAGACCCACGGGCTGCTCGATCGGGTCATCCGGCCCCGCGCACGGGACCACTGCTGGCCAAGGGCCCCTCCTGGTGCGCTCTGCCGGGAGTCGCCTGGGCCTCAGTTCTTGGCCCGTGTCTCGCGCCCACGACCCCTCCTCCTTCCTTGTAAACTCGCTGTGTTACTGAAAACAGGTGCAGGACGGTGGGCATCGATAGAACCAAACCTCCTTCCAGTCACTCCCGGGCCGCTCACCCAGATGGCGTCCCCTGGGCCACGGACCCGACTGGTGCTCCCCGTGCTCCCCCTGCAGCTCACGTCCTGCTCCAATTACAGCCGTAAACCCCGGGCAGCGGCCCCGCGAGGCAGGGGGTTGTTTGGGAAGCGGTTTTAAAGACCGCGTCGCCCTCGTGGTGGATGCCCAGAAGTCGGGGCTGCTGCCACGGTGGGGTGGGACGGGCAGGGGCGCCCTCGGCGCGCGCTTAAAGAGAGACTCGAGCCAGGGATGGACAGCGGGTCTGGCTCAGGGCCTCTGGAGAAGAAAGCGCCAGTGTCTTGTTAGAGTTTAGACCTTCTCTGGAGGTATTGAAATATCGCTCCTTATTCGAGTGCAGGGAGCGCCCTCCCCCCTCCAGGGCCCCCCACCCCCACCCCGGCGGTGGCGGGGCAGCGAAGTTGCTGTCGGAGCAGCCACTGCCCGAGTCGGGTCACTGGGCCGCGCCGGCCGTCGCCCGCCGGAGGGGTGGCTATTTCCTGGCCCGCAGCGCGCGCTCGCGGGGCCGAGAGGTAGCGGCAGGGCCGATTGGCCCGCCCGGAGGCGGTGCGACGGGAAGGACTGACGCTAGCTTCTTTCTTCGTCTGGCTGCTGTGGAAGCCACCTTTGATTTCGAAATCTCCGGGAGTTGAAATAAATTCAAGTAACATAAAAGATTCAATGCACAGTGCAAAATTTCAAGTTGAGATATATATATATATATATATATATATTTTTTTTTTTTTTTTAATCGGGAAGGCCCCTGCATCTCACGATTGCCGGCAAAACCAGGAGCTCGTGTGGCAGCACAGGCCCCGCTCACGGCTTAGGTGACTCTGAAAGGAAACTTTCGATGCGAGAGACCCCACCCCACCTCACCCCAACCCCCTTGCATTGGGCTGGGGGGGCGGGGCGGAAGTCAAGTGGGACGGAGGCCTTGGCACCTTACGTGAAAGCTCGAGGATTTGCTTTCAGGTTGGACATCCCTGACTTTACTAAAAGGAAATAAAAATTGTGACTCTTTTGCATTTCTCTTCAAAAGGGGACGGTGGGTGGGAAGTAGTTGCCAAAGTTGGCCCCCTAGACGGAGAGCGATCTGGGAGTGGGCTATAAAGAACCGAGCCAAGCTATGGGCAGCTGCCTGCTGCACTGAGTCAATTAAAAATGGTTCAGTGCGCCACTTTTAACACATGTTTACTTAATATACCTGTTCATCAATTTATTTCTATTGCGAGGAACCGGAGACAGGAAGAATTGGGAAGACTTCTTCCAAAAATATCTTCCAAAGAAAATAATTCTTAAAGATTGCTTTGGGGTATTAGGAGTTTTGCACATGCAAAGACTAGCACTCCCTTTCCTCTCAATTCTGGCTAGCCATTTGACTTCCTCCGGTTTCCTTCTTTAACATTTTCTCACTTCCTCCCTCTCTCGGAAGACCCATTCTCGCCTTTCCCTTTGATTTTTTTCTTTTCTGTGCCTGAGCTTGGGATGGCGCCGCTGGGCGCTTGCTAGCGTCGGATTCCCAGAGCTGCAAGCGGCGGGGTGATGGGGGACACGGTAATTCCCGCCGGAGACCCCGAGGGCTGGGCCCTCAAGGCTATTCTTTCCCAGCTCCAGTTCTCTCTCTGCAGGACATGGAGAAGCTGAGCCAAGTTCAAAGTCACGTCGCCGGCCCCTCTTAGAAGAGCTTTATTTCTCTACAAACCTCAAAACCTCTATTCCTCATAACACAGTACCTTTTTTTGAGAGAGAGGAAAGAGAGCAAGGGGTGGGGGGAGCTGTAAAGGCTCTCAGATTTATAATTATTATCTCAAAATAGATCCAGGTTCCTTCGTGAAGGAAAAAAAAAAAGCATCAAAGCTGCGTTACAGACGGTGAGAGTGAATTTAATTTTTCAACAGGTTTCTGGAAGGGCCGATCTGAGTCGGTGTCTCCAATGGCAAACACGCCCCCTCTTTGTAAGTTTTCTAAAATCGTTCTTTCCAAATGTAACAGAGCTTGCTTTGGGGCTGGATGGGTACCTGGGGGAGGGGCAGATAGGGGGGTTGGGGAAGGCTAAGTCCTCCAGGGGCTTTGCCATAAGTGAAGTAGATCGGCGTGGTGGACCCATAGGTACGCAGACGGGCGCTCATTTCTGGGCGAGTGTAGAGAATTACAGGACGATTGGAAAATTCAAATTGCCTTCCAGAAATAGACACACCCTCCCCCAAGTATTCATTTCACTGAGCGGCTAATCTCAGTGAATGCCTGTTTGTGGATGCCTGTGAACAGTGTGGACCGCGTTCTTTTGTGGTAGGATGTGTATTTCGTATAAGTGTACACAAATACAGTGTATAAACACATGCAAAATACTCTCTCATAGACGTCTATTGCAGATAGAAAGGGTGGGATGGGGTGGGTTGGGGCTGGAACAAAATGGACCCTTAAATTGAAAAGCACAAGCACTTGATTGCCCACCGTTCAAACTTTTAATTTTCTTCTAAAGGCAAGGAATGGAAATGAGAGTTGAGGAAGCTGGGACAAGAGATAAGAGAAGCAAATGTGAAATAAACTGCCTACTATAACAAAGGCCCACCCCCTTCCAACAAAATAAGAGGATTCCACAGAATTCCAGCACCATCCTTGCTATCATAGACTCATAAATTTAACTGGATCATCAGCAGGATATTAAGTTGCAGGTTACCTTTGATTCAGCCTTCTCAGCCACTCCTGGGCTGAACAACCTGTGACCCATGAAAGAGCACATGTGTGGTGGGGGGAGCTCCCTCTGTAAAAAATTCATCCAAAACAAAAGTTCTTTGTCAGGGGTTTAGGGAAGTGTAACTGGAAAAAGGGGAAATCATGAAAATTTCAACCAAAGTTGTAACTTCTAAAGAAGGAGGAGGTTGAGGGAAGGTGGGAGGTGACACAAGATAAGGCCCTCTCCAGTTAGCCAAAAGGACTTCTTTTCTTCCGATAGTTAAAATTTACTGTTCTGTAACTGGGCTTATAAAAAATGTCTTAATAAAATATGTGTTCTCCAACAATTGAGTGGAAGGGGGCACAAGTGTTTGTTTATTCCTCAAAAGACCCTCAGAATGGGAGGGGGAAATATGACAACCAGCTGCTCCTGCTTTTTCTACTGCCTGGATGCTAGTGGCCATGATTTTGCAAAAGGAAGGAAGAATGCCCTCACTTTGTTGTCTTTCTCCTGATGTGAAGACTGCAAAAACAAAACAAAGAACACACAAAAAGAAAAACCAGAGGCATTCGCTTACGCTGATGTGTTTTATTATTCGGAGGTATCATCCTTACCCTTCGGGTTCCCAGGTGAGCAGCATCCAGGGAGGTTGAATACGGGTGACAGTGGAGCAGCTTTCCAATAAACTGCAGTGTTACTGCAATAGACTCTGTAATACAATTTATGCTGTCATTCATAAATAACAATGCCATATGTCAACCATATTGCTTACACAAGTAAATCCGTCAACGTGTCACTATTTGATTTATCCCAACAGCTTCTTCAAATATTGAAGTATAGATATTGGAAAGGATGGGGGAGGGGGAGTTTACTTTCTACAGATTTAAGATTTTTAAAAACTCCTTTAGTACTACTTTAAAAAGAGAAGAAAAAGCCACCCTAGAGGATAGAGAATAAGGTGAGGAGAAGCACATCTTGGGACCAATATAAGTAAATTACATTGGGGTGGTTGTATGAACCAAACACATGTAAGGGGAGTTTTACGGGTATGCAGTTCCCCAGAAATCACCAGTCCCAGTGGTCAAATGTAATTCAAAGGCCTTAGGTATAAATGATTGGTAAAGAAAATAAATGGGGACATTTGATGACCGGCTAATTTCCCCCATGGTCTTTGATAGTGGAGAATTTTTCGAAGGGTTCTTAACCACTATGGTGGACACCAACAAGGCGTGCTTCATCCAATGTTATTGGACTAACCACCACCAAATGCCCCAGTCCAATGTCTCCATCATAGTCACACGATTATGTGTGACTTAATCTTCTGCTTCTCTATTCGTGTGAAGTCCATATACATGTGGCAAGGATCATTAAACTCTAGCCAGAAGCTCGTTTGGGGTTAGTCATGGCGCCTGAGGATTCAGTGCCAGTTCAGAAGAACAGGAAAGACCCGCGACTCTCCAGGAGGAGCAGCTCTGAGGACCTCAAGCAGTGGGGTGCTTAGCACCCTAGGCCTCTGGGTCCGCCATTGTCTCGGCGCAGGTCAAATCGCCAGTGGTGAAGACGGGAGGTGTGGTCTGCCAAATGCAAGCCACACCGACCTTTGGGAGAGGCGGCTTGGGAGCTCAGCTACCTAGACGCCTTGCGAGCCTGATTTGAACCGTCTTGGATCTTGAACCCGAAGTCCCCATCACATCCGGCCGCGACGAAGCTGGGCTGGAGGGCAGTTTTGCAGGCCTCTTTGCCCACCTAGAGAGGTCTCAGTAAACCACAGCCCCCCTCCCAGAACTAAGAGGACCCACCCGCTGCCTATCGAGCACCTTTGGTCCTCGGATCCCTTTGGGAACTCCGGGCGCCCCGTTCGCCCTTGAACCTGCCTGCATCGTAGCCCTAAAGGGACAAGGAGCATCGTGCCCGCGGCTGCTCCGGGACCAGGAGGCCTCCCTCGGAGGAACCACGCGGGACAGGCGCGTCGTAAAGCAATTGCAGGGGCAATAAAGGGCGGCTCGCTGTGTCCCCCAGTTCCTTTCTTTTCTACCCCCTCAGTCCCCGTGCTCCCCCCTCCCCCCGCTTGCAGA
>PVJH01023285.1:0-35089 GCA_004026705.1 Nesogale talazaci | reverse complement strand
GGCGGCAGCAGAGAGTGTGAGCATCACATTGCCGTGAGCAGTTGTGTTTCTGGTTCTGCAATGCGTAGAGATGGTGGTGTACATGTGTGCTTCCTCAGTGGACTGCCCCAGCCCGGGGGGCACCTCCAGATTCAACTCGTGACCCATACAAACAGGAGACGTAGCTAGGGAGTGGTGTGGACAGGCTCTCGGGGGTGGGGTGGGGGGTGGGGGGCATTGTTCTGGCTCAGCCCCCGCCCCAACGCCGAGTGTGACTTTGAAGCAGAGGGGAACACTGTGTGGAGCATGCACCTTCCTGAACTTGTTGTTATTAGTGTCTTTTGAGGGATGGTCTTATTGCTGAAATCAAAACACAGTTTTCTACGGTGGCATTAATTTTTTCAGTAACATGACTAGGTCAGTTGATCAAGTTCACAAAAGAAGCAAAATAATCCCAAGTAATTACATTCACACACCTTTCATAATGTTCGCATGCAAATGCAGAGTGACATTCGTTGTAAGGCGGGTGTGATAGCAATCGTATATTCCGAGTAACCGTTTAATCATTTTCAGAGAACATAGCAGGCATTAGCTCTGTTCCAAAAAAGTACACGAAATCCAGATGTGGAAAGCCAGCTCGAAGGGGAGCCTGTGTCAGCAGTGGCCCAATTACAGAAGGGTCTTTTTTTTTTATATATTTCTGGAAACTTCAGAATGTACAGAGCAGCGGTTCTCAACCTGTGGGTCATGACCCCTTTGGGGGTCAGATGACCCTATCACAGGGGTTGCTCGATTCATCACAGTCGCAGAATAACAGCAATGAAGCTGCAATGAGAGTAATGTTCTGGTTGCGGGTTGCACCACACCACGAGGCACTGTATGAAAGGTGGCGGCATGAGGCAGGTGGAGAAACCTTGGTACTTGAGAAATTGCCCTTGGAAGGCCTTATTGTTTAGTTCCTACACTTACATGGCTCTTTGCCTCACGCCCCTTTTTCTCCGTGCGTGGGGGTGGGGGGAGGCTCTGTGCCCCCTGGCAATGAAAGCGTTGGAAATGCAGCAGGAACCTGCTCTTGCAGCAGCCGCCCCCAGGGGACAGTGTCGCAGCTGTGGGATACACGGCCCTGGCACCTGGGTGGTTTGTCCTCCTGCAGTGGCCACGGGGATGCCGAGCTTCTGGTCCATGTGCAAGGTGCCAGAAACCCAAAATGAATTAGACCCACCGCCCCTGAGTCTTCCCCAATGGTAGCGTTTCCCAGCCGGTGAAGCATTGCACGAGCACACAGCCTCGTCTTTCTCCCGAGAGGCGAATGGTGGGGCTGAACTGGCAACCTGGAGTTTTGCAGCTCAGCATCTGGCCCTCAGAGCCAGCAGAGACCTCGTCCCTGTCAATCCGAGGGGGGAATGAAGGTGGGGACTACAAGTTCCGTTGAGAGACTTTTGCAAAGTAAGGTTTGTAAGGGCCCCAGGCCTCGCTTCCAAATCCACCAATGCCCAATCGCAGAGGCTGGCTTTAAAGTGGTGTTAGTAAGAGGAAGTCTGTCGGAAGGGCGCACTGCTGGCCAGGAGGCGAGAGACGGCACCCTCTAGGTAGCCAGCTCCTGTGTCTCCTGCTGTAGTCTAACATGAGACCCTCGGACTCGGGCAGAACTTTTACATCCTGGGTAACTAAGGTTGAAGGAGATACAAAGGCATGTCATTTACTCTGAGGTTGGTGCTGGTCCTGGCCCCAAGGTGCTCGATTGGGCATCTTGGTGGGATTCTGAGCCACATGGAAAGTTCCAGAAGAATAGGAACTGGCAGAGTGGCCTGTTTTAATAATAATAAAAAATTAATGAATGAAAGAAGTGAGTTTATTTTTTAAAAAGGAGCCTGGGTCCTGGGATTCCTTAGCTGATTGGCTGTCAGTGTCGTGTGTTGTGGGCAGACTCCTGGAGCAGCTGGTCGCGAGGCCCTGTTCTCCCTTCCTGGGTGCCCTTTCTGTTGGTCAGCTCGCCTGCTGGCCACGCCACAGCCTGCACCCCTCCGTGCCCTGCACCCGACACCCTCTTCCTCTGCCTCTCAGGCCACCCTGGTGAATAAGATGATTGTGTGATGGTGCCAACTGAAACCAGGTTGATTTCAACACCCTGCCCCCCTTCGGAAAGAGGAGAGCTGCCCGAGGGCCCCCCAGGCTGACAGCTGCACAAAAGTCGTGCCCGAGGGACGACCAGCCTCCTGGTGTAGTGCCAAGGGCCGAGCCAAGGCGCCACCGGCCTCCCTGGGCTACACCCGCCCCCCCACGCGCGTTCTGTCATGTTCCCTGTGGACTCCGAGACACCCCCTTTCAGACGTGCTGCTATGCCCCCCAGAGGAAGCCCTCTTTCACCTGGCATGAGTGACAGTTGTGATTGCGTCTTTTTATTTGCACACCAAAGCCACACCCTCTTTCTTGATTCAGGGTGGAGATGGGGGTGGGGGTAGGGGGCGGGGCAGTTAGAGTGTCAGACTGGGTACTCCAGAGAAACAAATCGATGATGCCCTATGAAGAAAGAGATGGCTGTCAAGAAATGGCTCACGCAGTTATAGAAATGGGCAAGTCCATTCCAGTCCCAGTCAGGCTCCTCCCGACCCACGGAAGTGGACAGGCAGTTAGTGGGATGATAAAGCAGACACAGCTGGAGGCACGGGCTGGTGGAAGCAGTTGGCCAAAGTCGGCGAATGGATCCACCCTTGGTGGAGGCTGGAGGTGTCTGCTGGTACCTCCTGGGATCAGTGGATTGACGCCACACGAGGTCTAGGATCTGTACTCACCCACTTTAGCCTGCCTTGAAGCCCTGCTAGCAGTTAGGCGCCCCCCCCCCCCCACCCCACTTCCCGGCTCTCCCAACAAGACCTCGACTCTTCCTAGAAGCCTTCAAATCCTGCCCTTGACTCAGCACCTGCAGCCCTGCTGTTCTCCCCGACCCGATAAGAAGGTCACAGCTAGAAGATCCCTCCCCTGGAGCCAGCCCCCTATTTTGAACTAGAAAAAGTGTGGAATGTCTTCATTCTGGAAGGAGAGCTGTTCCAGGCCCTCGCCTACTCTCTGTCCAGCTGTTTAGTGATAAAAACTTTACTTATTAATACAGTGGTGTAGTTGATCCTGCCCGTTTACAACAGAACCAGATGAAAGGTCTGCCTCTGGCAGAGTGTGAATGACCAAAGAGAACTCGACTCGGCTCTGTTTCTCCCTCACTCACAAAACGATGTGTGATACCTGGAGGTGTCATCAAGCTGCCACCCAATTGCTAGCTTGGGCTCTCCCCCTGCCTTTACTCAGGAGTGGCTTATTGACAGTCCCTAACCACCATGGAGTTAAAAACACTTCTGAGCAGCCATCTAGGGTGCAGCTAGTGGTCTCTTCCCACCCAGAGCAAAGAGGAGGGGGATAAATAGAGAAACCCAAGGAAATGATTCGTCCAAAGGACTAACAGGTCAGTGACCCTCAAGTTTCAGGGCCAGGAGACCAGAAGATGTAGATGGTGCCCAGCTGTCAGGACTGTCAGCTCTGAAGAGGCTCACAGTAGGAGGCCCTGGATGGAGTAGGAGAACAATGGGGAACAAAACACTGGAAAGCAGTGGTACTAAGCAAAGACCGTGTTCACTGCTCAGCTGGAGACTGGTGGATCCTTGCTTCTGTGTCACTGCTCAGACCCCATCTGATCTTGCCACCGCAGTGGCTCGGCCTCCCCGAAATAGTAGACAAGTCCATAGCGTGAACAGACCCCTGATAGTCGGGATAGTCTTGATGGCTGTGATTTCTGTGGGGGTTGGAGAAGGTGACCAGCCACCCAAGGAGGTAGGTACACACTCCTCGGAAGAACCAGCTCACACGCCTTCCCAGGGCCGCACGTGCCCAGCAATAAAGCACAGAACGCAGAGAGAGAGACAGGACTGAAGCGAAGACTCTGAAGACCCCGAGGAGGCCAGGTGTGGGGGAGGGGAGAGATGAGAGGTTGAGGAGGGAGGGGTGAAGGACTGGGGGCAGGGTCAAGAGAAGGGACTGGCAAGAAGGACAGATGGAAAGGGAGGGTGTGGCCATGACGGCCTCCGTTGTCCATTTGAGACTATTGAGAGTGAAGGGGTGGGGCTTAGCCTGTCAATCTGGTGGCAGCTCGATGACCGCATTCTGAGACCCACACCAGCACCGAGATGCTTCCATCACCACCGGATCGACAAGACTCTCCACTCCTGGCCCGGGATCTTGTTGCATGCGGTGTCATTGCAGGTGTTGGCTGAGTCTGAAGAGGAATTTATAGACCGGTATCAAACATAGGGGCTAATGGAGGACTTACGGGCTTGGTCTGAACCAGACCGGGATGTGTTCTTAATGTACAATGACTCCTCCTATAAAGCACTTCCTTACACGTGAGAGTGAGTATCTATGAATGTGTTTCTCTGGTCTACCCTGCACCTGGAGTGGGCTGCGCTTTCTCACTCGCTGCCCCTGTGCAGTGTTCACAAGGAGCGGCTCAGAATGCAGGTGGGGTGAGCTCGCGCTGGGCGCCCGCGGGCGTGCTGTCCAGCGTCCCTCTGTGCCGTCCCTCTGTGCATGCCTCCAGAGTCTTTCTCCAGCACGTTGGGAAACGGCACCTGTCGCCGCGTTATCCCACATCCTCCTCAGTAGCATCGCTTGTCCTGCTGACGCGCGCTAACGTCAATATGGTGGAATTGAATCTTCGTTATTCTCTGGTTTATCTCAACGAGCACTCTTCACGTATTTATGGAGCATCCAGCCAGATGGCTATGAAGTTCACTTGTGAGAAAAGTAATAGAAATGCCCTTCCTGAGGTAGATGGTTCTTGTATGAATCGTGTGTGCACGTGTGTGTGTTGGGGGTGGGGGGAGGCTTTAACTGGGGAAAACCTCCATCATCTATGACCTCCATTCGCCCGCCGCCGCCTTTCTGCACCTCCCTCGCACTGTCCAGGGCATCTGCTGGCAGGCGGCCACATCCTGAAATGCATCTTGCATGTGCGGTGGGGCCGAGGGAGCGGCCTGTACCTAGACCTGGAATACGGCTTGACTGTCTTTCTGCCCTGTGACTGTCATTGTCTCTGGTCCCTGGGTGTTGACAGTGGAGCACATTCCGGGCGAGGGAATTGGAGTCACTTGGGAATTCGCCCCCGGCTTACACCAGTTATGAGAGAAGGACTGGTGCGGGGGTGCATGTGGGCGTGGTGGGCCGTGGGGTGCCAGGGGCCTTTCAGCGCAGGCTGTCTTGAGGAGACTTGGATGTGTTGTGCTTGCCGGCGCTGACTGTTCTCTCACTTCTCTCTAGTTTTGAGTGCGGCAGCTGCAACTGCGGAACGCACAATGCTGCTCAACAAGGACCCCTGACTGCCCCTAAGCCTGTGGAGACACGGTGAGTGAGTGTGTGTTTGTGTGTGTCTGTGTGTGCGTTCTTTTCATTTCTGAAAGCTGCTTAGTTCCGATAATCTTACAGTTTAGATACAGGGGTCCTCAAACGACGGCCCGCGGGCCACATGCGGCCCACTGAGGACATTTTCCCAGCCCGCCAGGTGTTTTTGTCGCCGCTGCCTGTCCTGCTTAGCAGCCGACTCATCCCAGGCCCGCAGTGAATTTGTTCATAGTTTTGTTTTGTTCTGAACTATAGTCTGGCCCTCCAACAGTCTGAGGGACCGTGAACTGGCCCCCTGTTTAAAAGGTTTGAGGACCCCTGGTGTAGAATCTCTGCTTTGAACAATAGTAGAAGCACGCGTCTATAAATATTCACGGGAACCCAAACCCAAGCTCACGCCATTGATGGACTCCGACTCCTGACTAGCTGTGGTCACTCCGCCCCCAGGGCCCCCGGAGAGTAAAAGCAGATGATATCTCAAAGCCTTAGGTCCTGACCAGCGTCTGAGGCCTTTAGAGAGGAAAGCGGGAGCGTGGGGGTGGGGTGCACCCCCCCCCCCCGCCTCGTGTCCGTGCACTGCCGCTGGCCCGCTGAGGCATCACTCTGTGTTGGATTGGCGTTTGTTTCTGATCTGAAAAGCAAGGTTGGCGACCTCACCCAGCGCTCAGCTGGTGGCGCAGAGGGCTCAGCGCTGAGCTACGCCGAGGAGATGGATGAGGCCCCGTGTCTCATGGAGAGCCCCTCTCAGTATCTCTCACGGGAGCTCTCCTGGCGGTGAGCTTGGAGGGGGTGAGCCCGTTTACTCTTTATGTCCAGGGTTCAGCCACTTTTTCATGTCAACTCCCTTAAGGCCCCGCCCACAAGACGCCTACCTCCTTGGTTTTCCCACCCGTTGTCCTCCCTGGAGCTCACTGAGGGGCTGAGTTGAGGGTGTGGGTCGATCATGGATTCAGGTGCCCGCCCTGAAATGTTCTGGCAAAGGCAGGATGGATGCCACAGGCTCAGCAGAGGAGCAGTGCAAAGGGCCTCCCTCACGTCCGTGAAACCCCACAGCTGGCGGGCCCAGGTTGGAGCCAAGGGTCAGCGGCTCAGCTGTGACCTGGACAGCCAATGGCTGGCATTCACCAAGGGGCACCCGGCGGCCCACCGCCAGAAAGATGCCAGCCGTTGAAGTGAAGACTCTCCAGGGCACAGTCCTTCCCCCAACGCTTGTGGAGTCGCCAGGCGTCAGAGTGGCTGCGTGGATGTCCCGTCATCGTCATCATCATTGGCCAAAGGCCCCCCGGCCTCTCGAGGTCAGGAGCAGGGTCAGGGTGCCGCTCTCTGTTTTCAAACCCCTCGCCGAACCGGAGGCCCTCGTCAGGACAAGCGGACAGGATGCAGGAGCTACACGGCTGAAGGAGCTCGGGGTGCCGCCAGGGAAGCCTGAGCGTGTGCCAGTCACCAGGCCGTGGGTTCAAACGCCCCGTGTGAAAGAAGGATGAAGCCCCCAGCTCCTGGAAGGACATCGGAAACCCCGTTGCAATGGCCCCGTCTTCCCGTGGGGGAGGAAGGCGTGGCGCCGGTGCATGACCTAGAGTGAGGATCCGAGCAGAGCCCACACCACAGTGCTGATGGCCGGCCCGGTTTCCTTGGGGGGTGGGGGTAGAGGGGGGAGTCCTGTGCGATCACACCGAAGCCGACAGTCCAAGTCTCCTCGGCGAGGGCCGTGAGCGAGCCTCCTGTGTGTGTGACACGCCATGACCCATCAGGCAGGACTTTGCCTGTGCTGTTGGGTTTGGTTTTATGTGTGTGTGCGTGACGTTACCTGGAAACTCTGACCCATCCTTCCCGTCCCCGCCCCCACCACGACTTGTATGTGTGCGCATGTCTGTGTGTGATTAGCTGACGTGTGAGTTAGCCGCCGTCTGTTGCCCACCCTCGGCCACGTCAGCCTGCTCTGAAGGGCAGCATGGGAATGCCGAGGAGGGGCACCTGTGTGCCTTGACTGCTCTCCATCCCGCATGGCTGCGGAGTCCTTCCCAAGGTTGAGAGCCTGGGGGACTGGGTGGATCTGATCCAGGGTCTCCGAGGCTGTCAGTCGCCCCCCTCTCCGGTGCGCCCTCAGCTCTCCCTCAGAGCAGCTGCTGGATTCACAGCCCCGGGTTTTCCGTGAGCAGCGGGTGCTGGACACACTGTGCCGGCCGGGCCCCTTGTCCACAGGAGGGGGCACTGCATGATTTGTTGAAAAGCTTCAGGATCAGGCTGAGCCCCGGTGGGGTAGTGGTTGAGTGCGGGACTGCGGCCCACTGGGTTGGCGGTTCAAATCCAGCAGGAGCAAGGCTGGGCCTCCTACTCCCACCAGAGGGCAGTGATGCCCACCCCCCTGCAAAATAAAAGAAGAAAAGAAAAGCTTCAGGATCTCCAACTGCAGAGGGGCCTGGTGCTAAGCAGGAGTCCACCACTGGAGTATAAGTGGGAGAAGGAGTGGCTCTGTGACAGACCTTACACCTGAGCCTTCACCATGCCTCCACCCCCACCCCCAGTGCCCAGGAGGAGTGGGCAGGGGAGAGGACAAAAGGGGTCCTTGCTCTTCACACCAGCACGTCCTTCCTGTGGCTGACTCCAAGACCTTTCTGCACGGCCCAGAGGAGAGGAGCCGGCCCGGTGGAGAGCCGTCTCGACCCAGAAACCCGATCTCTGTGTTTTCAGGGGGAACCCGATCCCAGGTGTCACCCGAGGTGTCTGTGGGTGGCACAGGTGGCAGTCATTCTCTGGGCGCAGTGCCCCGCCCCCACTCCACTTCAGATGGGCCAGACCGCCTAAGCCCGCTCAGCCGCTGGTCGCCATAGATACGGAAGCCCCTTAGCAAAGACCCGAGGATGCTTTGCCAAAGCCACTGCAGGGTGCTGCTGCTGAGGCTCGGCCAAGACATCCAGGCTTCTGCCCAGACGGCCCATGGTTGCCCGCGCGGGGCCCCCCACGCATGCCCGCATGCCCCTCGCACGGCTGGCGCTCTAGATGACCTCCCGCAACCCAGTCCTGAGAGATCCCGGGTCACTGTCTCAGCGGAGAAGCCCTGCTGTCCGTGGGGTGACCGTGTGAAGAGTCACGTGTGGAGCACCCTCGGGGGCAGCTCCGCTCCGGCCTGCAGGCCACGGAGTCCACGTAAAGGCAGGGCGTTTGGTGACTGTGTTTTTGAGGCTGCTGAACTGATTCGGGGAGGGCACTAAGGTATCTGTGCTATCTTTAGAAGGCCCCCCCCCCCCAACCTTCATCCCCCTCGATAGCTTTCTGCCACATCCTCTGGCTGTGGCTTCATTTCCTCCACCGCGCTCTCACAGACTTGTCCCTGCTGCTCGGTCCCGAGCGGTCCCCATGCACGCTTTATGCTTCCATTAAGTTTCTGAGTGGTTTTCCTTTTCAGATGTTTAATTCCTCAGGAGGAGCCCTGTTTCCTGGCTTGTTTTATTGTGCTCTGTCTGCTCCCCCCTCCCCACTGCCCGAGCTCCGGGCTGCAGAAAGTGGGGACCACGCATGATTCCGTTTCTGCTCCTTCCCTGGACGCTGCTGGACGAGGTCACCAGGCACATGCTTGCTGGTGTCGGTGGGGTGGGAAGGGCCCTGGGGGCTCTCTGGGTTAGACATGTGGCTGCCGATGGCCAGGCCAGCGGTTCACAGCCACCAGCTGCTCAGGGAGGAGGATGAAGCCACGTCTGCTCCGTAGAGATGGGCAGTCTTAGAAGGCCTCTGAGGGGTCACTCTGAGTGTGAGTCACTCAGTGTGTGGCAGGAGCTTTTGCTTCTGTTCTTGGTGGCAGGCCTCAGGGGGTGAGTCCAGGTAGACCAGAGAAACAGACTCACGGACATGCACATGTGAATAATAAGGAAGAGCTTTATAAACAGCAGTGGCCACAGCCCAGATCAAGTCCATAAATCTGTTATCCACCCATATGTCTGATACCAGTCTATGAAGAAAGGCCTCTTCAGACTCACGAAACACACACCAGGACGCTGAGTGCAGGAAGGTCACAGGCCGGTGGGTGGAAAGTCTTGTGGATCCAGTGGCTTTGTAAGCACCTCAGCACAGGCAGGAGTCTCCACCTGGCTTCTCCAGGTCCAGGGCTCTCTCTGCCATCAGCTAGCACCCCGTGTCTGGTCAGTAGAGTGTCTCCCAGGGAGTGAGCAGAGAGAGAGTCTCTCCTGCCTCTTAGGAGGAAATCAGAGTTCCCAGGATTCCCAGGGAAAGGCCACGCCCACACAGAGGCCTCACAGGCTATGACCCAATTGACGGGCTAGACTCCACCCCTTCTCTCTTAATCTTCTCAATTCCCACATGGACACCAGAGGGAGTGACTCCCACACTCAGACAGTGCTCCTCTGTGATTGTCGGCGTGACCCCATCACGACAGTGTACGCGTTGTCATGGGGTCAGGGGGATCAATCACCAATCCTGGCCTCATGGGGTGTTGCGTGGTGTGACACCAAGTCCGTTCCTGCTCATAGCAACTCCTGTGCGCCCCCGCCCCCCCCAGGGCTCAGCACTGCTATCCACATCACACAGGGAGGAAAGCGGGGCCCAGAGAGAAGGCAGGATGCACCCAAGTCAGCAGCCAAGGTCTGGTCTGGATCTGAAAGTATCGCTCCTATTCCCCTGTCAAGGGTGTCCATGGTTGACCTTTAAACAGAGACTGCACGTGGAGGGATTTTACAGACAACTGTTCCCTCACAGCACCGTGGGCAGGGAGTTTGATCTCCAGGTATCTGTTCTAGAGCAGGGACTTCACTCTCTGGGGGAAGTTCCTACTCTCTCCTGGTAGCGCCTGTGGGCCTGGCAGCCCTTGGAGATGTCCGCTCCCCTTGGCATCAGTTCTTACCCTGGGTCTGGGAGGTTCTCAGCAGAGGGGCCCCAGGGCAGAAGAATGTGGTTTCCCTCACTCCACACCCCGGGGCAGGCGGTCGGGTAAGAACCTTCAACCTTCCAGTTCTCAGCAGGGCTGCCTGACCACTGTGCCGCAAGGGCCCCACACACCGCAGCAGCGTGGGGGCTCCTGAGGCATGTGGATCCCCAAGAAGCCTGTCCCTGAGTCAAAGTTGTTGGCCCGGTTTCTGTCGCCTCTAGGTGGGAGCCATGCCTCTGGTGAAGAGGAGCATCGAGCCCCGGCACCTGTGCCGGGGGGCCCTGCCGGAAGGGGTTCCCAGCGAGCTGGAGTGCGTGACCAACAGCACCCTGGCCGCCATCATACGCCAGCTCAGCAGCCTGAGTAAGTCTTCTCTTCCCCCCACCCCTCACTCAGTTCGAGGCCCCGCCCTCCTTCCTGCCGGGAGGTGGCCTGTTAAAGCCAGGTGGTTCTCTAAAGCCAGGAGGCCACATTGTCGGGAAGCACGCAGACCCAGCCTAGTCCTAGCAACTGGTCACAGCCCTTCCTTACCAGGGTGCTGCCAGGGAGGCTGGAAGTGGTCAGTTTGGAAATATCCCCATTCACCACGCTTCTCATGTCTGAGCCCGCCCACCTGGGGGGGGGAGTCTTTCTGCCCCTCGCCCACCTTCCACTCCCCCCACCCCCCCAGCAGGATGTCTCTCTGCAGGGACAAGTCTCCCCTGACCACATGTCCAAGGTGGCAGGGGAGGGGGAGGGCAAAGTCTCCCCAGCCCCGGTGGGTGCCATGGGGCATTCCGGCTTGACTTCTCGATTGGACGGACCAAATAAGCCACACTCTAAACACGCTGCTGGCTTGATTTTTAGAAGCGTATAGAAATGAAGATAAACTAAAGGTGGGGGTGGGGGTAGGGGTGGGGGGAGGGGGAGTTTCTTTAAACCCGACTGAATGGTTTTGGGAAAGCCAAGAGAAGCCAATGGCTCTTTATGATATAAGTCAATGGATGGGAAGGGGTTGGCTGGTGGGAGAGACCTTGCCCAGTGGCAGGTTCCCATCCAGATGCGGCGGCGAGGGGATGGCATTCAGGGTAATGCTGAGATTCATGGTCCAGAGCAGCGGTGCTGTAAACCCACTGGGTGTTGTTCCCAAGATAAGAAGCAGGCGTCTTGGCTTCCAAACGAGGCCGGCTGACGTCTGGCTGCTAACCCAAAGCCAAACAAGGCCCATCTCTCTCCCAAGGAGCGGCTGGTGGCTTCAACCAGCTGACCTTGTGGGGAACAGCCCGTAGGGGGTGTCACCACTGCCCCCATGACTAGAGAGACGACATCCCGGGGTGCTCCTGACCGTGACCCCTGGGGAGGGTGAGCAGGGCGGGGGGGAGACGGAGGGGCACGTCTCCCGAGTTCAGACATAAGACACCCAGGAGTGGGCCGTTTCTTCAAAGTCTCAAATGTGCGCACGAGTGGCGGGGTTCTGTTTCTCGGCCCCAAAGCCCGTGGGTGCTGGATTGTGTCCCCGCACTTTCTCACTTCATCCTGCCTGAGTTTCCGCTGCATCCAGGTGACAGCTGCTCATGGCCGCCTGTCCCAGAATCGCTCATTAACCAGGGAAAGCTTCCACCACATGCCACATCCTGTTAGCCTCAAGCGTAGGAAGGGGGGGGGGGTGGGGGGAATTAAATCTCAGCTCCTTTTGTCATATTGAAAAAATTTTTCCGTATGACAACCTCTTCTTGACTGCGCCCCCGTGGGCCTGCGTGATCTTGATCTTCCTGGGCTAAGCTGTCCCACCCCGCCCGGTGCCCTCCTGCTTGATGAGTCCCACTAAGGGGCCCGCTTCAGACGCCCGTGCCTGCGGCGTTCTTAAAAACGGGTCACACTCCCTGCGAGTAGGGGAGGACCCTCCGTCGCCGGCTCATCCAGAATCAGACGCAGACCAGACCCTGCCAAGAAGGATGTTTCCATGGAAAGAACTGTACCGTCGACATCTCTGTCCCCTCTCATTTGTAATCACTGGCTCCAGTGGGGAGGGGGCGGGCAGGAAGACGTTTGTCGGAAGTGAGTGAACGATGTGTTTTAAAATAGAAGCGAGACTAATCACCGCTGCCTGTGGCAGGGGTTGGTGGGGACGAGATATAAATTCCTGTAGTAGGGCTGAGTCCTGGTGGCCTAGTGGTTGTGCGCGGGACTGCAGCCCAGAGGGTTGGCATTTTGAATCCAGAAGAAGCTCTCCGGGAGCAAGGCTGGGCTTCCTACTCCCACCAGGGCAGTGATGCCACACAAAAAAATAGATAAATAAATAAATTCCTGTAGTCGCAGGAAGGCATGAGGGTGGACACTGTGACTGCAGCCACTGGCGCAGACGATGAGGGGGAGGGTGATGGGTCTGCTGCGACTCGCAGGTACCAACACCCAACACTGGTCGGTTCCTACACGGTGGAGCGGCTGCATGAGGGTTGCCCGCTATTCCCCACACCCTCCTGCCATCGGCAGGCACCCTCCACTTGATTCCAGAGCGTGCTCTGGTCTCTGGTTCTGAAGCCTGGTGGAGAGCGGGAGTGACAGGAGGCAGCACTTAACCATGAACCCCTGCCCTCTGATGGGTGTGGGGCCACTCTCTCTCCTAAGAGTGTGGTGGCCCACGTGGGCCCACTGACACCTCAGAACCCACTGCAGGCAGGAGGGACACTGCCCCTGCCCCACGGTGCCCCAGTGCCCATCCTCAAGCCCGTTCGCCTGCTGTCCGGGCCCTGCCACTTGCACGAAGGGTTCAAGATTGCTCACCAGATGCCCCAGGCGCTCCCGAGGCGCCACAGTGGAGCATGTGGCTGCCAGCCGAGCCACGGAGCACTTCGGACCCGATGGCAGCCTGGAGACCCCGCGGGGCAGCACAAGTCAGGCTGGACTCAGCAGCTCCCAGTGCATGGACCTCAAAGATGGTGGTCCTGGTGGGCCCAGGTAAAGCACTCAGCAAACCCACTGCCATCCAGTCGATGCCCACCCACTGCCACCCTGCCGCACAGGGTGACATGACCCCTGGGGGTTTCTGAGACACTGACCCTGTAGGCCAGGGTGGAACGGCACCTGTCGTTTCTGAGCCTGTAGCTCTTTATGGGAGTAAGAAAGCCTCTTCTTTCTTGGAAGGAGTGGCTAGTGGTTTCGAACTCCCGACCTTCTCACGACGATGCCAGCAGGGCTCCAGAGAGACACAGGGAGCAGCAGTGTCAGTGAGATCTGGCCCGTCTTTGCCAGTTCTGACGATGGACAGAGGGGCTGGGAGCCAAGGAGTGAGGTTTGACCCTGTCAGCTGGCAGAGGCACGGCCAAGAGCCTACACTCGGTCACTACAGGCAGTCTGGCTTCACTGGACTCTGAGGACCAGAGCTTCACTGCTGTGGAGTTTTATCCAGCCTTTCGGAGGCTGACAACTTTCAATGAGGTGATGTCGACCCCCCTTGTGAGGAAGGAGTCCTGGAGGCAACGTGGGTACCTGGTGGGCTGCTCATCACCCAGTCGGCAGTTTGAAACCACCCGCCACCGCCCAGGGGGAGAAGGACAGGCTTGCTACCCTGCCAAGGTCAACGGCCCCACCTGGTCCTGGAAGGTGGGCAGGAGTGGAGTTGGTAACAGTAGGCTTGGTGGGGTTTCTCAAGTCGTGCAAAAGAAAGGGCCCGGGTGGCGTGTGCAGCCTGAGAGAGGGGGTCAGAATTATTTCAGAGGTCAGGCCAATCCAATCCTAGAAACAGCCTCCTTAGCAAGTTAGTAACTTCCAGATTGGGCGTGTTTGTTTGCCTTCGGGGCTGCCGCCGCCGACGTGAATGGTGCAGAGAGCTAAAGGCACTTGCTGAAGCAGGTTTGGCTAAGATCGCGTGACTCGCTTTAGTAGCTCGGGGATCTGTGTCTCTCCTCCTCGCCTCCCCCCACCCCCTTCAGCTAATAAGAGTTTAACACGGCAATCACCGTGAATCAGGGGTGCTGCCACACCGACCCCCCCCCCCCTTGATGACTGAACTGAGTAGCTTGCTGCTGCCTGCTCATTGCCTAATTAAAACGACAGTATCTTGCAATCAGGTTTCCTACCGATGCTCTAATGCCATTTTAATAAAACCCACTCGAATAAAACGAAGGCAACGGCAGCATTTGTGTCCTGGGTGGCACGAGCCCCTCTGAGCTCCTCACAGGCTGGCCTCTGGGTCCTTTCTCCTCGTCCCCGCCATAACCATCGTCTTCCCCCTATGGCCCTGAAGGAGGCCTCGCGGATGGCCAGGTGCAGAGGCTTGTGTGCATTGTCCATTTCCTCCGAAGGCGTGGGGTGTGCTGGACAGTAATAGTAAGACAACATAGCAATTAGAAAGCAGAGGGAAATGCAAACCAAACATCAAACCACACGCACTGCCACCGGGTCAGTGCCGGCCCGTACGGACGGAGCCTGTAGGACGGAGTGGAACTGCCCCTGTGGGATTCCAAGGCTGGTTCTTTGTATGCGGAGACAGCCTCATCTCCTCCTGCTGGACTGGTGGTGGGTCTGAACCCCTGGCCTTTGGCTTAGTAGCTCAGTGCATAGGCCACTGCACCACCACGGGGGCGGGGGGCAGTGACAACATTCCATGCGTCCCATAAAGTCTGGAGTGGTTTGTCCTTGCCGTCACATTGCTGGGGGTCCCATTGTCCCGATGGTTTTGTCGCTCACCTCCGATTACAGGTAATAAAGCTCGAGCTTGAGCTTTTTCCTGAGAAGGGCTGGAATTCACTGCAGGTTGCTGTGGCGATCTCGGATGCACACATGCAGCTGTCTGGAGGGCCATCAGCGGCTCTTCCAGAAAATCCCCACGTTCACCTCTGGCCGTCTGGGGATAGAAGAAACGAAAAAGGCTCTGTTCGTCATCCTCTTCCTCCCGAGGAGACAAGGCCGTCCTCTCAAACGACTCCTGATGTCAAGGAGGCCTGGTGGCGTCACGGCCGTGCGTTGGGTTAAGAGCCACCGGGAAAGCGGTTCGAACCCACCAGCTGTTCTGTGAAAGAAAGATGAGGCTTTCTTCTCCCTCAAAGTGTTCCTGTCCCGGAGCCCCCGCAGGGGACGTCTCACCCTGGCCTGTAGGGTCACTGTGAGTTGGAGTTAACGCAGTGGCGGTGATGGGGGGTTGAGTCTCTCTCTTCTTTTAATCCTAAGAAAACTTCTAGTTTTGTTATCAGGCATATGTCCACGCTTGGGATAACTGTATCTTCTCAAAGCATTTTAGTAAGTGGCCAACATTTTTACTAATACTCATCAAAGGACTCATACTGAACCCAAAGCTGAATTAACAGCAAAATGCTGCCTCAAGAAAACACACACACACACACACACACACACACACACACCACAGTAACTGGATCAGGAACGTAGATTTGCATCAACTCTGTGAAGGTGCCATCGACTCTACTGCTTGGAACAGAGATTTAAGTATTTTGAAGGCACTTGCTTAATGGATTTCTTGGATATTTCTGAAAGAAATTCTTTTGGACACATGGGATAGCTTGTGCAGCAGGGGATAAAATAATATGTAACAGATCAGATTTGCTGCTCTGCAGATTAAGAGTGGGGCTCCACAACCCACCTCACTGCCATGGAGTCAGTGGGGACTCACGGTGCCCCCCCCCATTGTTGACCATGTGGATCGCAGCCCTCCACGCAGCCACTGCACCCCCAAGGCTCCTCTGAAGGGCGCAGGGTCATTTAAGATAAGTCTTCGGATAACTGCAAAGAAACCAATTACAGAAGAAATACAGCAGAGCTGTAGCATTTTGGGGGACCCAAAGCCCATCAATAAGTGACGCGACATTCTCTTACTTACAGAGGGGTTGCAGCGAGGAGATGACCCAGTCAAGGTACAGTGTAGTAACAATGATGTATTCAGTTTTCCTCTGGTTCTCAAATGCTTCCTCCCCTCCATTATTATGATCCCAATTCTAGCAGACAGATTCAGCTAGACCAGGGGATGTACACTGGAGTCAGAAACATTGGCAATTTAGGACAGGTGATCCCTAGGGACTAGTGAGGGAGTGGTGATACTGGGAGGGTGGAGTAGAAAGGGGGAACTAATTTCAGGGATCTACATGTGGGCTCCTTTCTGGGGTGCAGACAATGGGTGGGTGGGTGAGGTGACACATTGGACAGTGTACAATATGAGGAGGTAATAACAATTTGTAAATTATTAGGAGTTCATGGGGGAGGAATTAAAAAAAAAAACTACTTGAAGAAAGGGGGAAAAAGGAGCTGATGCCAGGGGCTCATGTAGAAAAATGTTTGGAAATGAATGTGGCAACATGTGTACGCATATGCTTGATACAAATGATGTATTGAATGTTACAAGAACTGTAAGAGCCCCCCAATAAAATCTATATTAAAAAATCTTTTTATTGGGGGGGGCTCTAACAGCTCTTACAACATTCCATACACCAATTCTATCAAGCACATATGTTGCCGCCATCATTTCCAAGATATTTTCTACTTGACCCCTTGGTATAAGCTTTTTCTCCCCTCCCCACCCTTGTGAATCTTTGATCAATTATATTGCTGTTATTATTTCATATCTCACAGCTTTAACATTTTTAATGCTTCAAAGAGAAATATATATTTCCATCCTCATAGAGAAAAATGGAAAGCCCAGTGGAGGAGTTAAGAAGTCATGTGTAATTAGTCAGCTATAAGATAAAAATCCTCTTGGAGACCTCTTGAAGAGCCACCCCCCCCCAAAAAAAAAAAAAGCTGAACTGTTGAAATTTAAACTCTGCCAGCTTATCATTTTGCTTGGATATCATAAATGCATCCCCAAACACAGAAATGTGATTGGGGCTATTTTTTGTTTCTCCTCATCCTGTATAAATTCCAATGTAGCAAGATTTCAAGGTCGTGCAATTCCGCAATTCCTAAGAGCAGACGTCAGATAGGCAACAGCATTTGAACTCCAGTCTTACATCTTGCCAGAGCCCTGTGGTTTTATCAGAGGCATCCTTCCTCTTCCGTGGTGCGTACTGTTTTATAGACTGTTGGGATTTTTGATGAGCATTGTGAAATGGCTATGAAAAATACCTTGCAGGACATAGTAAACAAAATGAACCGTCTGTGTGGGTCGCTTCTGTGTAGAACGCTTGTGAACAGATGGGGGACTCCATCAGAGAAGGGAAAACTATTAAAGAAGAAGGGAGGAAAGAACTGAGAAGTGAAGGATTCACTTGATAGGCCTATCAGTAGACGGGACCAAAAACGGAAGCCATGGTCAGTGAGGTTGAAGAAAAGACAGTAGGAAGTGTTCCAACAGAAGCACAAAGACAGAACCAACAACCGAGCCACACACGGGACGATGTTA
The DNA here is from genome assembly GCA_004026705.1 of Nesogale talazaci. Taxonomy (NCBI): domain Eukaryota; kingdom Metazoa; phylum Chordata; class Mammalia; order Afrosoricida; family Tenrecidae; genus Nesogale; species Nesogale talazaci. The sequence goes on along the minus strand of PVJH01023285.1, from coordinate 17,522 downwards.
AATGGCCTGCTGTTGTTTGGTGCCTTCGGGCCGGTTCTGACCCAGAGCTGCCCCATGCATAACAGCATCAAAGAGCGCCCAATCCTGTACAACCTCACCATCACTCTTGCTCCTGAGCCCACGGCAGCCTGTCCTTCTCATCGAGAGCCTCTCCTTCGCTGCCCCTGCACGTCACCACGCTGGTGCCCTTCTCCGGGAACTGGTCAAAAGGTCTCATACCTGTGTCACTGCAGTCCCCCAACTGAGGAGAGAACGGGGAAGCAGAATGCATGCAAAGAAGAATGAGTCCACCTTTTTAAAATATGGATGCTGGCTATCAACTCACAGATGCAAGAAGCTTGGTAAATTCCACATCACGGCACATCGCAGTCACACTTCTAACACAAAACAAAGACTAAGGCAATCTTAAGATGGACCAGAAGAGAGAAGTCCCTCCCATACAGGGGACAGTATGAAGAACGACAGCTGACTTACCAGAAACAATGGCGACCTGGACACAATGGATAAAAGTGGTGTAAACAAAGAGTGTCGTGGCAGGATTCTATCACTGCTGCAAAAATTAACTTAGAGAAAGGCGTATTTTCTTCAGAAAAAGGCTGAGAGCATTAGTCTCGGCAAGCACGCCCGACACTCGACTGCTGAGGAAATGATTGAGACTTGAAGGAAAGTGACGGTAGATGTAAGCGTGGATCTCTACGGAGGAACCACGATCACCGGAAAGGGTAACCAGGAGAGAGCATTAAAAGTACTGCAGGTGTTTACCTCAAACTTCAAACTTATTGTGGCATTCATAGTCTGTGTAGCAGTAAGGTAGATGAGATACCTTTAGGGGTTGGAGGAGGAAATGCTGTGAGCTTTATGTACTGTTTGCAAAATACTGTGTGTTTTGAGAGCAGACCGGTGAGTTCAGGAAGCGCACTTTTATTTCCGGTAGTCATTAAAACACAGCTAGCACATACTGTAGACAAAATGGAATTCTAAGATTTCTGTTCGGTTACTCCAAAAGGCAGAAAAGACAGAAGAAGGAGCACGAGGAACAAGTGGAAAACAGGTAGCAGACAGTAGAACTAAACTCAACCTTGTCAATAAACCCATTCAGATAGAAATGCTTTGAAGTGCCTCTTAAAAGGCAGATTATCAGGATGCTTAAGAAGGTACAACTGAAATCAAAGCTTTTCAAATACAGAGAAACAAACAGATGGAAAGTAAGGTTTTGGGAAAGATGCTGAGTTCACCTAACCTCAGGTGCACTCCACCACACAGCAACAATATTTGGGGAGAGAGAAGTAATTACATAGTCAAAGCTATCCCTCACAGGTCTAGAGGAACTGCAGAGGGCTGTTGGTGTAGCATTCGGCATTGTAGCTGCTGTAGAGGTGATTAGGTGTTTACTGGGGGGTGTGCACAGGTGATGTGGAAATGGGACACTAATCTGTACTAGAGACTTGGACATCCATGCATCTTGGTTTTTACAGGGGTCCTGGAGGCAATCCCCCAGAGATCCTGAGGGGCAACTTAACTGTGTGAACACAGAATACAAGAAAGTCGTGGCTCTATAGTGTCAGGCAAACACACGCTATAACCTTAAGTGTGTGTACACTGAATGAGAGAGCTCCAAAGTGCATCAAGAAATGGACACACTGGCAATCATTGTGGTTTTAATAAGAACCCCTCAATAAGTGGAAGACCAACCAAGTACATAAGAAGTCTTGAAGGATGTCGGAAGATTCGATGCCACACAGTCTGACCTAAATGATATTCCTAGAACACTCAACCCGGAACTATAGGAAATGTGTACTGTCTTCGCTTCTACAGAGTATTCACTGCAACAGAACCACGTGCGAATCCACAGAACACCACATTTGAAAGGACTGATACCTTTCTGCATGTGAGAAAAGTGACCAGAACTAATTAGCAAATTCTCAAATAATAGAAAATCTATGTATACATTTTTCAGTAACTTGAGGTCCGAGGGAAATCGGGAAAGATTTCAGAGTATGTGGTCAGAAACATGCAGGATACCAATGTGTGTGCACGTGGGGGGCAAAGGTGTGCTTTGAGGGAAATGCGTAGCCATTCCTGAGGCTCGATCCCAGGGTGAAGAAGGTTAATGTGTGTTCACGACAGGACGTTCTTACCCTCGGAGTACTGGCTTCCTGTCTTCCCTTCCCCCTCCAATCTGCCCCCCTCACAGTGGACGTCTTAGCTCTCACTTCTGGGGCAAAGCACGAGTCGCCTTCTCTTCTGCCCAGTCAACCCCCGTGGATGTTAGTAATGGCACGTCCTTCTCTCCCTACCTTCTCAAGCCATGTCCACCCTCTCCTCCACTCACTGCCTCGACACGCTTTCCCAGAAAATACAGATGCACGGGAGAGCCCACCCAGCGCCTGCTCCCAGACCACCTTCTGCTCACCACCCCCTCCTTTCTTTGCTTCCCATCACAGAACCCTGGGAAGATGCCTGTCTCTGTCCCCGGTCCACTGCGCCTGCTTCCTTCACTCCCCTTGCGGTCATTCGGCCTTTGGCCTACCTACTCTTTCCAAAATCCGCCCTTGAGTGTTACCGGTGAAATGACCTTCCCACAGAGGAGCTGAGTGGGTCCTCTCAGTTCTGTCTGTTTGAAAAAAAAAAACAAAAACGCCCTCCTTCTTAAGAAGACAGCCTTCAGCTGGCTCCCGGGCCACCCGCTTGAGCCTGCCTCTTCCTCACAAGCCGTTCTCCGTGAGTCTCCTTTGATGGATGGCGTCCTGGATGTTGGGGTGCCCCAGGACAGGATCCCTGAACGGGCCCGAACTCTCCCCTAGAGCATCTTAGCTGGTGCCCGTGGCTCCACTTACCATCCCTGCTTATGACTTCCCCAGGTGTATGTCTTCCCTGTACACTTTATAACAGTGCTTCCAGCTGCCTGACCGATGCCGTCACCCGGATGGATTCCTCACAGGCAACTCACTCTCCAGTCGTCTCCAGTAGAAGAGCTGTGACCTCTGCCCTCTCTCTGCCTCAACTTACCACCCTCCTCTGTCTAACACCAGAAACTTGACTCCACCCCCTCGCTTTTGGCTCCTCCCTCCTTTCCCTGGAACCTAGCGTTCTGTCCAATGAAGGACAAGATGGGCGTGGCCGGCCATCAGGATCTGCCAAATTCGCGCTGCCCTTCGCCCCAGTGCTGCGGCAACTGCCCAAGCTGCCACCGTCCACATCTGCTGGGGCACCCCCAGAGTGGGACACCTCTGAGTTCTTCTCCCACCACACCCTCCCGCCCTGGCCTCCGCCCTGCTGGTCTGCCACACCACTGGCACCCCCATTTTTGCCAAGGCCAGAATCCTTGAGGCGTGCCACACCGCTGTTCTGCTGAGGATGTGACCTCGAAGGACCATTTTCCTTTGGAGGTTTTAAGAATTCTCAGGAATCTTTTAGTGGGTGACTCAAGTGGCCGGGGAACTCCGGACATTTGGAGAAGTTGAGTCCCCTCCCACGCGTGCGCGTCCCTCGCCCTTGCTTAAATGGGGATCACTCTTCACCCTGACCCACTTGGGCAGCACTTAGGGCGACGCCAACAAGCCCGGCCGCGGGAGCCTGGTGGGCTGGGAGAGAGTCCGGCGCCCTCACTCAGCTCGCTGTGCAAGGGTCCCAGCCGGGGGACAGAGCGCGTGCAGCGCGTAAACTTCCTTAGAAGGGCCGCGCTGGAGGAAGCCAGCACTGCCTGTGAAAGGCGCACGTTATTTGCGTCCATCAGCACGTGCACTTCCTTCCCGTGGCTCCTTTTCGCCGCGGCGCATCAGACCGCACTCGGCAGCTGGCCCAGGATGGCTGGGACGGGGCTGCTCTGGCACACGGGCGCCTCCCCCGGCGTTTGTACAGCAACGCTTGTGTGTTCCGGTTCAGGGCGCAGGGAGGGGGTGGGGGGCACGCGGTGCTGACCCCCTTCAGCAAGAGTGTTGATTCAGCCGAGGTTGCCGTGTACCCAGCCCAAATGAGGAAACGACGCCCTATGAAACATGAATCGCCATGCGATTGCTTTGGACACGCCCTCCACTCGGGTGTCCACACTGCCTCCGAGGGCCCCCCAGGGCCCCATGCTCTTCATGGACACCACCTGGGGCGGCCTCAGACCATGCTCCTTTCCAGTGGGCTTTGTTTGGGGACCAGAAAGAAATCTGGCAGGGCAAGATCAGGGCAGGGTGTGGGGGCTGGGGGACTGGAAGATGCTCTCCCCACATCCAACAAATCAGGTGCCTGATTGTAATGCAAAAAATCCCCGGCCTGCCTACCCTTTTTCTTCCCCCGGGCAGGTTCCCATTGTATTGTGAGACTTTCTCTGGGAAGTCTCCGTGATTGTTCCTCATCTCTCCAGAATTATCTGTTGAGGGACCCCTTTGGAAACCCTCCCCCCAAACAGTGCCACCATCACCTTCAAAGCCATCCTCTCTCTCTGCCTGGTACGGAACTGGCCCAGCAGGGCCCACCAGAGTCCACTGTTCTGATTGGGCCTGTTTGGGGGAAGACTGAGCCTGTCTGTACCCCCACAGGACACAGAGAGGGGTCTCAACATGCTTTTGTCTGGAATAAACCAACCTGGGACCCTTGTAGCAGTGCCTCATCTAAGAAGAGCTGGCCGGGCACACACACAGTGGGCATGTGGCAAATATGCTTAGGACTTGAAATTCACCGCACACACGGGCATGCAGACAGTGGTCCTATTCACCTTTTGTGAATTGCATTCATTACACGTGCAGGAAAGTGTGGGGCTGTGTCTTGATTTCACAGAGTTGGAGGAGGTGGGGACCCAGGCAAGAAACTTCACTCCATGTTAGACAGCCGTACTGTCTAGAGTGTGACCAGAGTTCGCCGACATGCCCAGCTTTCCAAATAGCAGACTCGTCTAATTGGTTGGTAAGGGTGAGCCCAAGCTTGACGTGATTAATGTTGCTGACTGACTCCGATTGAGCCTTGGGGCAAAGTCTTCAGTTTACAGGCCCAGGCGACCTACTGAAAGGCTGCAGGAAATCAGGGGAAGCCGTGTCTGTGATTATGTTTCCAACCTCAAACCTGCAGGCCCAGAGCACTGCTTCTGTTCACATGATTGTCCACAAGCAGATGCATCGAAGGGGCTGAGACGCAGGTGGTGGTCAGGGCCATCAAGTTGGCCCCGGCCCATCTTGACCCCATGCACAACAGACCGAAACACTGCCCAGTCCTCTGCCAGCATTTTTATTAGGCGTAAGCCCATGGCTGCAGCCGCCATGTCGTCTGTCTTGTCAAGGACCTACCTCTGCTTCACTGTCAAGCAGGATGTCCTGCTCCAGGGACTGACTCTCTCCCACCACACATCCCAAGTACCTAGCTGGTCATTCCATAAAGGTCCTCTGTTCATGGGGGCATCTGAAATCCTGGAAGGTGGGGTTGACTTGGGATGGACAGGCAGTCCCCTATGCCCCTCTGAAGGACATCCTCAGACCTGTGACAGTCTGTTTGCCTAGCTGTCTGCTTGTGGCCTGAGTGGAGGACTGGATCCTGGGCTTTTTCTCTCCCACAGGCAAGCATGCAGAAGACATATTCGGCGAGTTATTCAATGAGGCCAACAACTTCTACGTCAGAGCAAACTCCCTCCAGGACAGGATCGACCGCCTGGCTGTCAAAGTGACCCAGCTGGACTCCACTGTGGAAGAGGGTAGGTCGCGGCACAAAGTCAGGGGACTAGCTTCCCTGTTCTGGGTCACTGCCTGCTTCCTTGAGTCAGGAAGCTGCTGCTTTCAGCGCCTGTTTGCCCAGAAGGACAGAGGCAAGGCCCCAAGGTGGGGGTCAGTGGTTGACGATTCAAGTGGTTCCTTTCCTCGAAAAGAACTTCAGATGCAGGATTTGTTTGAAAGGAGTCTTCTAATGCCCTCAGTGCCCAGAGTCCCAAGTGATTCTTATAAAAATCTTTTTTTTTTTGTCTAAAAATCCCAGAGTCTCTTCCCAGGTATGGTCCAAGTGTCAGGGAGACTTGAGCGCCTGGAGGCCACTGAGTGAGGCTTTGTCCCCACTGCCATCGAATCCTGCCCAACTCAGAGGGTCCCTGCAGGACCCCAGAGTAGAACTGCCCCCCGGAGGGTGGGGAGGAGAGGGTTCCCAGGCTGCAACTCTTAATGGGAGCAGAAAGACTGTCTTTCTCCTTTGGAGCGGCTGGTGGTTTCAAACCACCAACCTTGCTGCTTCCATAAAGAGTCACCGAGTCAGAAAGCCACCTGTCCTGCAGGTCCACTCTAGTGGACAGCAGCGAGCTGTAGTGTGCTTTCAGCCACAGTATTTCCCATGATTCATTAAAGAGGGATGGACTGTTTGAATGATGTGTTAGTCCAGGTGGACTAGAGAAACAAATCCATAAGCCCACATATGTATATAAGGGAGAGGTTTATATATAAGAAGAATGGGACATTGAGAAAACATCTCAACCCAATGCAGTCCAAGCCCACAAGTCTGACATTAGCCCATATGTCCAGTTCCAGTCTATAAAGTCCTCTTCAGATCCACAAGGCACATGCAATGATGTCAGTTGCAGGACAATCACAGGCCAGGGGGTAAGAAAGTCTTAGTAGCATTAGCATCTCAGCCCTGGCAGAAATCATTATGTGGCTTTTCCAGCTTCAGAGGTCTGGTTCCATCAGGGTAAGCCCATGCGGCTTCTCTTCCGGAATGTCTCACAGGGAGTCAGCTTTGTGTCTTCTCAGTAGAGCATCTCCAAGGGACTGAGCAGTGAGTCTCCCACCTCCAACGGGGAAATACAGCCAGATTTCCCAGTATTCTCAGAGAAAGCCATGCCCACTCAGAGGTCTTAATGGCTATCTCCAGATTGACAGACTAGATTCCAGCCCTACACTCTTAATCCTCAAATTGACACCAGATTAGGTGACATCCACAAATGACTTCCTTCCGAGACCCCAGAATCTGTGTGTTTTCCTGCCCCTTGTGTCCCTGACTGCACTCCCGGGAGGCTCTGAGAAGTATGGTTACACACAAAGCATGGCGCTCAATGGAATGCTCCAGACTTGGGTCGGTTTTCTGGAGAGAACATTGATCTTCTGGTGATTGCACATGCCCGCGGGTCTGGACCAGCCCTCAAAGCAGGGTTCGGTTAATGAGTCAAACTGCCCTCCCTTCTCGGTGGGCGAAGGGGGTTTCCCCAGGCACGGTGGCAGGGGCTTCCAGCCCCCTGGCCTTTGGGAAGCCCCCTGACCCCGCGGCCCCGGGGGCGGGGCTTGTCTCCCCACAGTATCCCTGCAGGACATCAACATGAAGAAAGCCTTCAAGAGCTCCACCATCCAGGACCAGCAGGTTGTGTCCAAGAGCAGCGTGCCCAACCCTGTGGCAGACATCTACAACCAGAGCGACCCGCCACCCCCCCTCAACAGCCTGACGCCCTACAGGTACCCGCGGTCACCCTGTCTTCACCAGGGCTGCCGTCCGCATGGCAAGGGAACTCGGTGGGGGGCAGGAGCAGAGTGGGGGTGGAGAGAGGGGCTTTCTGTTCCGTCAGCAGTTATAGTCTCAGAACCCCATGTTGGGGGGTGGGGGCAGGGTCCCTGTGAGTCAGTATCCACCTGATGGTGGAGAGATTTATTTGGGGTTTTTTTTGCTGTCTTTCCGGAGGACCCTGGTGGCCCTGTGTGTGAGGCCTTGAGCCCTGAGCCACGGGGTCGGCAGTTCAAACCCTTGGGGAGGAAGAGGAGGCTGGCTGCCCCGTAAGGAAGCACAGCAGTCCTGCTCTGTCAGGCCTGCGGGGTGGTCCGGGCAGAGTCCCCAGACGGCAGCGGCCCGCTGGTTTTCCCACTGCCTTTCCCAGCGGTTTTCCGCCGAGTGGCCCTAGGAGGACGGGTTGGTGATGAAAGGATGGAGACTGCGTGTTATCTCTGCAAGGGGCCCCGGTGGGGTGGGACAACGGGCTAAGGGTTAGACTGCTGACCTCAAGGTCTCAGGTCCCAACCCACCCGCTGCTCTGCATGTTGGACCACTTAACCACCAGGCCAGCCGTTCAAAACCACCAGCCTGGCCATGGGAGACCACAACCTGGGAGACCCCCAGGCGCAGTTCTCCCCCATCCTGCAGGGCCGCTGGTGCCGTGAGCACAGTGAGATGAAGGTCCTTAGGGGGGCCCAGGTGCCGGTGGCCTCTGCCCTGAGTCACCCACACCCTCGCCTGGGAAGGTTTGGCGCCCTGGCGGCCCTCTCGCTGCTGACCTGCCCTCTGTTGCTGGCAGAGATGACAAGAAGGATGGCCTCAAGTTCTACACGGACCCCTCCTACTTCTTCGACCTCTGGAAGGAGAAGATGCTGCAGGACACAGAGGACAAGCGCAAGGAGAAGAGACGACAGAAGGTGAGCCAGGTGGTGAGCGGGGGCACTGCGGGGGCAGGGGGCAGCTGTGCCTTCAGGGTGCCGGCCTGCCACCGGCCCTACAGTGCTGTGTGGCTGAGGAGGCTGGGCTAGGCCTGCCTGGGGTTTGCCGGGAAGGCCTGCCTCCTCTCCGAGGTCTTTAGCCTGCCAGCACCACCTGCATCTGACTCTGAAAACCAGCTTGGCGTCCCTTCTGCTGTGGTCCGAGGTTTGCCCACCTTTCTTGCCTGCCTGGTTGTATTCCTGGCCCTGCTGTCTGAGCTTCTTTGTTTCCATGTTCCTACTAGTGACCCGGCTGAGGTCCTGGAGGGAGGGGCAGAGATGTGACAGGTCAGGGGACAATTGTCAGGGACAGGAGAGGAGACAGTGTTAACAGTGGGAAGAAGGAAAGAAAAGCAAAGGTAGAAAACAATTTCAAAGGTTTATTTCAGTGCTCCCCGGTGAGGTTCATGGGTCCCTTATTGAGGCCAGAGAAGTCTCGCATCCCGGGAGGGAGAGGGTACAGAGAAAGGGATGACGCATTCTGTGCTCCTGGGCAAGGTTCCCAGGTTCCCAGTTGGGGGACCTCGAAGTGATGTTGTCCAGGTAAGAGGTGAGGCGTTTTATAGCCCCAATCTGGGGGAGGGAGTAGCTGAGGGATTTTCCATGGCAGCTTGGCTGTCTGTCTGCAAGGCCAGAGGGAAGTTATGATGTTATCTACCATAGTCAGCCGCCTGCATCTGGACCTGGAAGGCCACCGAAGGGGAGGGGGAGGCCTGGCCCCTAGCAGAGTCCGTGAAGTGTTCTCACCAGACCCTGGCTAGCTTTCCACTCTCCTGCCCTGGCAACTCCCGCTTCTGCCCGACATTCCTGCCTTTTGGTGATTAAGACTGTTTTGTGCCACTTCCTGCTGAGCTGGGCCAGAGCCTTGTGCTCCACATGATCATGACTGCAGACCATGGGTACAGGCTCCTGACCAAGGCCTGGACCCCAAGCAGCCATGCATAACCCAGCAGAGGTCAGATGGAGCACCAGGGTCTGCGGTCCTGCATGTCAGGAAGAACCAGTTTCTGAGAATGAGGCTCTCTGCACTGCCGTCTGCAAGTCAGCCGGCTGCATAGGCCTCAGAAAATAGCCCAACCAACCTCAGTGTCCTCGCTGCACCAACCTGACAGTGAGCAGCCCAGCGAGGGAAGAGGTGCTGGGCGGGCCCCGTTGGTCTTGACCCAGAGCTTGGAACAGCTTGGAAAGCTCCCCCCTTTCAGATGCTCTGGCCCACACTCTTCACCGTCTGGGCTGTCCAGAATTGAAATACCTCTGGGCTGGCATGCTTCGTTTGGGGCCGGTGTCCTGGAGACAGGAGCGGCCTGGGCTCAGTCACTGTAGAGCCAGCTGACAGTTTCCATGTCTGTTCCTCGCTCTCTGGGGTCCCAGGTGCAATAGTTCTTTTAAAAACTGCTTTCTACATGCTGAATAAATGGGGGAAAGTCCAGCCCCACCCTACCCTCCACCCTGGTGGAAGTTCCAGCACCTTGTAATAGTGTCACCGTGTGAAGGTGCCATTGGTGTCCCCTTGCAAGCGCCTGCTGTGAGGGACAAGCAGGTGCAGGGGGATGAGGAGACAGGGTCAGGGGCTCTATGCACGGCACCTGGGCTCTGAGGGAAGCTGCTGCCCGGTGTGACGTCACTGACATGGAGCTCCACAGGGGGATGTGGGGAGGGCGTGCACAAGCTAGTCCAAGAGTCTCCATGTCGGTGCATGCTCAGACATGTGTGTGCAAATATGTGCGTGTGTTTACACCTGCAGGCACAGGTATGTTTGCAGTTGTGTGTGCTTATGCATGCTGCTTGTTCACACACGTGTGCCTGCCTGTGTGTGCATGTTTTTGCATGTGTGCTGAGGTCAGCAGTTTGAACCCACGGTCCACTCTAAGGGGGAAAGACGAGGCTGGCTGCTCCGTAAAGACCAGCAGCCTTGGACACCATGGGAACCACGCACCTCTGTTTTAATGGGTTGGTTGCAAAGAACCAGCATTGGCTTTTTGGAAGAGGATTTGGGGCACGTGTGTGTGTGTTGTGCTTGCATGTGTGTGTACACGTGTGTGCATCATGTGGGTATGTGTGTTTATTATATATGAGCATGTATATGTCGGTAGGAAGGGCATGCTGGAAGGACACAGGGCAGATGGAAAGGGAGTCTTCAGGATTGGGGAGCATTCTGAGCGGAAGTCCATACAGCCTCCCGGGCTCGGGCAAATGGGGTGTATTCCAGGGTTTGGGCATGGTTCCGTGTGTCAGGAGTGTGCACTCATGGCTGTTAACACCTCTCACGCTCAGTTCATCTGTGTGTGTGTCCAGGGGTCACTGGTGTTCATGGGTAGTTGGGGGGGGGGGGCGAGCCTTGTGATGGAAGCTGTAGGTGTCAAATCACATGGGCCCTTAAGTCAGGGGGCTTCAGAAAGTGTGTGGAAGAACAAGAAGGAGAGACACCAGCGTTTTCCCACATGCTCTCTGCAGCCCCCTGGTACAATCCTGCCGCAGGAGAAGGTGGATACTTCCCACTGAAAGGGGAAAGTGGTCAGACCGCACCCTTGTCCCAGGTGGGAAGGGGGCGCCCCGGATTAAGACATCGTGCTGGGTGAATTCCAGCTCCCAGGGGCTTCACACACACTCACACCGCGAGGGTGGTGTGGGGGACCCAAATGCTTCCCGAATGCCTTTGCGCTGCACCTGCCGGCCCTGTGGGGCTGGGCCTTGGGGCTCTGGACAGGAAGGTGATGTGTGCTCATCCTGTATTTGCTTGGCTAAGAGTTGGGCTGCTCCCCACAAGGCAGCCCCTCGGGAGACAGGGGAGACTTTCCACGGCTGGAAAGTCAGCCCTGGGAAGCCACAGAGCAGATCCACCCCGTGCTGTCGGCTCTCCATGAGCTCAGTGAGCCGAGAAGCTGGCTTGCAGGACTGAATCTTCTGGGCCGTCTTCTAGAACCAGGCTAGAACGCTTGCTTGGGTTTTATCCTTGGGGCAGACGACAGGCGGGTCCCGGTGGGGAGCACACACTGTGTAGGGCCAGAGGATTGACAAGCAAAGTAGTTTGGACACAGCCTAAAAGCCCAGACCAGGGTGGAGTCGGTACCCCAAAGGACACAGAGCGCCCACCCCCTTTTCTTGCCGGCTAGAGCGGCGGCGTTTCCCGGATGTAGCCAGAACGGTGACACAGAACCTCTCTGCTGTGTCTGCCGGCCAAGAGCATGAGCGAAGCGTGCTTCCTGTGTGTATGGTTACCGCATCTAACCAGTGTCCTCCCCTCCCCCCCCTCTCGCATGCTCTCTCTCTCCTCCCCCCACCCCCGCCCCCGACACCAGGAGCAAAAACGTGTCGACGGTACCACCCGCGAGGTGAAAAAGGTTAGAAAAGCCCGGAACAGACGCCAGGAGTGGAATATGATGGCGTATGACAAGGAGCTGAGGCCCGACCACAGGCTGTCTCAGAGCGGCGGGGGCCACGGCGCCTCGTCCGAGGGATCCCTGTCCCCAGACACTAGGTGTGTGTGACACTGCGACCCCTCGCCCCCACCCCCACCCCGGGCCTCCGGGCGCCCCTCGGTCTCATCACCCGGGGGCACTGGCTCCCAGCATTCTGGAACTTCCCATGTGGGGAACTTGAGGCAAGAGAAGCGGTGGTTCGGGGTGGGGGGGACCGCCTGCTGGGGCTTCTCACGCCGTGGACTGGAGAGGCGTTGTTGGAGTTTCCTGGTGTTGCCAGGGACGGAATTTGGTTGCGCTTGATGCTAACGGTCTTTCACCTCCTGCGCGCGGAAGGCGGGGCTGTCCCTGCCCCATGGCTGCAGCCAGCACCGCTCAGGATGGCCGTGCCCCTCTTCCTCGTCGCGGGGCACAAGAAACGTGTCTTTCTCTCCAGGTACCCCAAGAGGAGAAGGCTGGTGCAGTCTAACTTAGTATTTCTTTCTAGCGATTTGGAGTGTGCCTAACTCTTCTTTTTCAGGCAGTAGGTCGAAGTGTCTCTTGCAGGAGGTCGCCTGGTGGCATCGTGGTTAGGCGCTGGGCTGCGGTGGGTATGGTCCCCAGTTCAAAACCACCAGCATCCCCCACCCCTCCCAGGGAGGAAAACTGGGCTTCCTACTCCCGTGAACAGTCGCGTCTTGGAAGCCTCTGGGGGTGCAGAGCCGAGAGCCAGTACTGACTCCGTGGCAGTGAGCCATCTCTTGCAGCAGACCTAGTAGCTAAGCGCAAGGTCAGCCGTTTGAAACCACCAGCCACTGGGTGGGAGAAAGACGAGGTTTTCTGTTTCCGTAAAGAGCAGCCTTGGAACCTCACAGGGGCGGTCCTACCCTGGCCTGGTGGGTCACTAGGAGCCCGGCATTTTCTCAGTGGTGGTGAGTCAGGTGTTTGGTCTTCTCTCCTGCAGGTGTGGCGGTGGAGCCAGTAAGTCCTGTTTATCCCAGGAGGAGATCCGAGGGGGATGGGAACAGCCATCGTTGGTTTTAACTTTGTGATCGTTTTCTCTTCCGGCCAAGTGGTAGCTCTTCCAGGGGCGCCACACTCGGCCTCCCACCAGCACTGGGCTCTCAGTGGGGGCTCTCAGAACCCGAGACGTTTCAGGAGCAGCAGCGTCCTCCACGTGTGCCGAGCCAGTTCCCGCTTCCTCCTCTTTCCACCTGTTTGCTGAGATGGAGTCCAGACAATAACCAAACCCCCACTCACTGCCGTCGAGTGGACCCAGCTCATGGGACCCCACAGGCCAGAGCAGAATGACCCCTGCAGCCTCCGGGACTCAGATCTTTGCAGGAGAACACACATTCCTCTTTTTCCCTGGGCACAGCAGATGGGTTCTACGAGTTGGCCTTGTGACACTGCCAGCCCACGACACTCAGACCTATGGAAAGTGCTTATTAATAAATAGCCACATACGGATCACAGCACCCTTAAATGTTTCCACCCCACTGGCAAACCATCGGATGGGAGCAAGTTCCAGGCAAGAGTTTCCTGACCAGGCCATTGTAAGCATCGTGGGAGCTTTAGCTAAGGTTTGGCCTTGAGGTTAAAGGGGCCCTCCTGGCATAGAGTGGTGACCCGTTGGTTCCCGAAAGGTCAGCAGTTCAAACCCACCAGCCACTCTGTGGGAGTAAGATGAGGCTGTCTGCTCCCCTAAAGAGGTCTAGCCCTGGAAGCCCACAGAGAGCGCTGAGATGAGAGACGTTTCCCCGTGAGCCAGAATCCACCTGCTGGCAGAGGATTGGGTTTGTTGAACCTCGAGGCTGAATTTTCAATGTCAGTTTCATTTCTCTGCAAAAGAGTTTCCGTACAGTCCTCCTTGTCGTTCTCTGGGCAGCAATGGGCTGTGAGAAGTAACTTGAATGTCATGGTTTTCCCTTTCTGTCACCTTGTTTCTTCTCACACCTCCCCCCCCCCCCCACTCTCCACTAAGTTATGATGATCAGCTCAGGCAGCTTATACATTCTACTTACCAACTATGCATTCTTCCATTTCCACAGTTCATGCACACATACCGCAAACAGAGGAGGCAGGGGGTTCCCCTTCCTGAGTCAAATGATTGCTCTTCGCGCTAGCCTGGGGATGAGACTGGGCCTGGCAGAGTGTAAAGCAGAAGGTCGTTCCAGGGACATCGTCCTCTGCCTCTGCATCTGTGTTGATGAACACAAAGGATGTGCATTTTTGACTCCTTAAGAATTCCATGTATATCATTGCCTCTGGACTCTAGGGGGCAGGGAACAAAACCAAAACAGACACGACCTGTCTCATAAGTCATGCAGCAGGCCTCTGGGACAGAGGGTGGTCTCCCGGTTCCCCAGGCTGCCCCTTTGGCAGGAGTGCCAAGTCTCTGGTGCATGCAGAGCGACTGGTGGCTTTGGACCGACAGCTTCATGCTTAGCATCCCAGCATTCCAGAGAGCTGGATACAGAGGGACAGATATAAATCCATGGATTGCTGCCAGGGATTAATCAGTCATTGGGGTCAGGTGCCTGGAGTCCTCTCCCAGTCACAGGAACCCCGAGCACAGCAGAATAAAGCTCTGCCCACTCCTGCCCTGTCCTCACCATTGTCCCTCTGCTGGAGCCCGGGGCCACAGCCACCGTGTCCCTGCATTTCCCCGAGGGCCTTCCTCTTGCCCCTGCCCCTCTGCTTTCCCAAGCAGGATGTCCTTCTCTGGACACACATCATCTCTCCTAGCACCTGTCTGAAGTGGGTGAGACCAGGTCTCGCCAACCTGGCCTCTAAGGAGCGTCCCGGCCCCGTTCTTCCAGGACAGCTTGGTGGGTCCTCTTAGCAGTCCACACTACTTTCAGGATTCCCCATGCTTCGATCACAATCCTGTAAATCAGTGCGATTTTTCATCGTACGAAGAGATGCTGCTTATTCTGCTCTTCACATAGCTGGTTGATTGCATTTGGAAATTAACAGTGACCAACGGATGCCCGAAGTGGTCGCCGTGTGTGTGTGTGTGTGTGTGTGTGTGTGTGTGTGTGTCCTGCACCTTGAAGCCCGTGGGGGGTGGGGCTTGCTTTTCAGGGTGCTGTTAGACCGCCGGACGCCCGGGGGCCGTCTGCTTTGTGTCTCCGCCTTTAGGCAGTAGGTGCCGGCCTCGCAGCTGAGTCACGTGGCTCTGCAGCCTCTTTGTCCACGACACAGTCTGCCTCCTCTCAGACGGGAACTGCCCGTCCTCTGGGGTCTAGCCTGTGTTCCCGATGCTTCCGATGGGCAAGCCCATAGGACTGCATCCCCCTGCCTCAATGGAAGGCAGGCGGCCTTGGAGGGCAATAGAAAGCCCTGTCCAGCAGCCCCACTGGCCTTTCTCATGGCCTGTGTTCCCAGCCGGCCGGGCAGCTCTCCATGGTGGGTGCATCAAGAGTGGACCGCTCCAAGCAGGACAGTGAGACTAGGGGCCGTGCTGTAGGGCAGCCCTCTGTCATGCACAGTCACCCAAACTCGGGCAGTGAGAGGTGACCACGCGCAGCTGCCCCCCTGGCAGCTGTTCACCCATCTCTCTCTGTCTGCTGGGGACACCGGAGCCGGGGCACTGATAGTTTCTGTCTCTCCCTCACACCCCCCCCCCCTCAACCAGCATACTCTGCTCTAACAGGTCGCTGCTGTGAGGTGTGTTCCTTCAGACTGTCCCCTGACCTCTGGTGACGTCATGTCCTTCCCACAGGGTGGCGTGGTCCCCAGGCTGACCCCTCTTGCCACCACACTCTCTTTGACTGACCAGCCCGCTCCCTGGACTCTCCTTCCTCCAAGCTCTTCCTCTGGAAAGCCAGCCGCAAAGAAAGGCCGGGGAGCCCCCTTTCCAGACCCTGTGGTGCCTGCTCAGGGCTCTGTCTCTTCTTTCTCTTCATCTTCCCCGTCTGACGAGCCCCCGCCCCAGTGCTTTCTGACCTCGGGCACCAGGCCAGGCTGCTGGCTGTCATTGTTGCCACCCCCTGGGCAAGCTCCACACTTCCCTGGAGCGGTGGTCTCCTTTCCTATGGGAGATAGCACAGGCCTGCCCACTCAGTGGCATGCTGGGATTTCCCTTTCCATTTTTAAAGCCTCGACATAGTGGCCCTGGGGACACTGGGCTGCCCACTGTGAGGTCAGCAGTTCAAACCCACTGGGAACTGCCTTAGGGAAAGAGGAGGCTGGCTGCTTGGGGGTGGGAGTGGGGGTGGAATTACAGCCTCTGGAAACCCTCAGAGCATTTCTGCCCTGCCCTGTGGGGTCACTAGGGCTGGAATCCAGCAGACAGCAGTGGGCTGGTTCGGCTGTGCTGGGGCCAAAGTTAAGTACTTGTGTGCTGGCAGGAGGTTGACGGCCCCACCCCAAAAGCAGCAGGAGAAAGCCCGGAAGCCCTGCTTCCAGATGGGATGAGCACCGGGGTCCCAAGGGACAGCCCGCCCTGCTCCTGGACCCCACAGCCCCCAGCGGCTAACCTGTAGTGCGGGCCAGAATCGTTCCACACGCACTGAGGTGCGTCTTCACTGCCTCCCGCGCTGCACACTCCCTCCTCCCCGGGGGGGACAGGAGCGGCCACCGCTGTCACGCCTATCCTCCCCGTCGGGAGCACCCCAGCCCCGTCCTCCGAGTACCCCCCCTCACACCTGCAGTGTGTTTCCGCCTGTTCCCTCCAGAGAGAGAAGCACAAGCTGAACCCCCAGCGGACCCAGCAGCTCAGCGTGAGGAAAGTGCGCACGCGGAAAGAAGAATGGGCCCGCAGGAAAATGGGCGTCGAGTTTATGAGCGACGCCCCCCGGGCCCTGGAGCAGGCAGGGGGCCCCAGGGAGGACACGGCGCCCAGAGGGTTCGTCCTCTCGATTTCCCTGCCGCTCCCTTGCTTCCGCGGACACGAGTGGATGCAGGACCGCCCCCCCCCCATACTGACACCCGCGTGCTCCATAACCTGGCGCAGGGCCACTCATTACTAACCCTCTGCCACCCCCAGCTCGGCGCCCCCACCACGGTGGGCAACGAACGCCTGAGCCCTCGCAGCCCTCTCCAGCTCCGCCCCAGCTGCCAGTGCACACGGGCCAGGCCGCGACCCCGTGCCTCACGACTCCCTGCGTTCCGGAACCGCGGACTCTCCACGTGCCGTTTCCAATCACCCCCGCTCTGTTCTCGCCAAGCACAGGCGCCGGCCTCGGGTCCCTGCCACCCGGTGCCCCAGTAGAGAGGCGGGCAGGGGTGGGGACATGGGGGCCCTGGCCCTGCTCTGGCTGCTTGACGTGAACCTGACTACTCCATGTAACGCGGGGCTTTGCCGCTGCCCAGCCCTAACCCGCGCTGCTCAGGGCGGGCCGCGTCCACCCGCCCCGCGCGCACAGCCATCTGACGGCTGGACGGATGGGGTGCCGCCTCCCCCTTCATTATGCCCCTTTCCCCGTTCAGATCCCACGCCTCGGATGTGACCGACTACTCGTACCCGGCCACCCCCAACCACGCCCTGCACGTGCAGCCGTCCGCGCCTGCCTACGCGGGGGGCGACGGGCCCCAGCACGGGGCGGCCCCCGACCACGAGTGCCGGCCGCCCTCCGCCTCCGCCAGACACGTGGCCCTCAACAGGCCGCAGCAGCCCCCGCCGCCGCCCCCGCCACAGGCCGCAGACGGCCCCCAGGGCGTGCCCCCCGGGGCCCCCGCAGACTACGGGTGAGTCCGCTCTGCA
>PVJH01023284.1:0-35094 GCA_004026705.1 Nesogale talazaci | reverse complement strand
ATTATGAGAGCAGCTAGGGAAAAAAGGGCAATCACATATAAAGGCAAACAGATAAGAATATGCTCGGACCTATCAATGGAAACTATGAAGAAGAGGAGAGAGTGGAGCAGCATATTCTGAAAATTGCAGGAACATGATGCAAACCCAAGAATACTCTATCCAGCCAAATTATCTATCAAAATTGATGGAGAAGTAAGAGACTTTCCAGACAAAGAAAATCTCAGAGAATATGCCAAAAGGAACTCTGCCCTACAAAAGATTCTCACTGACCCACTGGGAGAAGAACAACAACAACGACCTAACACACGCAGAATGAATCTACCCAGAAACAGTCAAAGGGATAACAGACCCCAAGATAACCCTGGCTCAGAGATGGAAGAAAGACAAGAATGAACCACAAACATATATTGACACAACCTATGGAAATAGAAAAACATCCAATCCAAGAGTGATAAAGTGACAACACAGAGTGCACAGATAGATGTAATAACCCTAAATATTAATGGATTGAACTCAGGCATTAAGAGACAGAAATTAATAGACTGGCTTAGAAAATACACCCCCTTAATCTGCTGCCTACAGGAGACACATCTTAAGATCACAGAAAAAAATATATTGAGACTCAAAGGCTGGAGAAAAATATACCAAGCAAACAGCAATTCCAAAAAAGCTGGAGTAGCAATCCTAATATCAGATAAAATTGACCTCAAAGTGCAAACCATAATAAGAGACAAAGAAGGACACTATATAATGCTTAAGGGAGGGGTAGACAATGATCCAATAAGCATCTTAAATATATATTTCCCAAATGAGAGACCTGCAGAATATGTAAACCAGACACTTCATATGATGAAAAGAGAAATTACAGCCTCAACAATTATAGTGGGTGACTTCAACACACCACTCTCTGAGAAGGTCAGATCACAGGGAAAGAAACTCAACAAGGAGGCGAGAGATCTAAATACTACAATTAGACAGTTTGACTTGGTAGATATCTACAGGGTCTTTCATCCAAAGAAAAAGCATTTCACATTCTTCTCAGCCCCACATGGAAGTTTTTCAAAGATAGACCACATACTGGGACATAAGGAGAATCTACATAAATTTAAGCATATTGATATCATACAGAACTCACTCTCAGACCACTCTGCCATAAGGTTGGAAATCAACAAAAGGAAGGTAAGGAGAACTAGAGAAAACAGTTGGAGAATGAATAATTCTCTATTGCAAAATAAAAGTGTGCTGGCCCAGATCAGAGAGGAAATTAAAAAATTTCTAGAAACCAATGAGAATGAAAGCATGACATACCAAAACTTATGGGACACAGCAAAGACAGTCTTAAGAGGAAGTTTCATTGCAATACAGGCACACCTGAAAAAGGAAGGGCGTCTCATAACTGATATGTTGACCCAGAATTTACAACAACTAGAGCAGAGTCAGCAGGATAATCCCACTAATAGAAAAAAAAAGAAATAATAAAAATCAGGACTGAGATTCAGGAGAGGGAAAATAAGAAAACAATGGAAAAAATTAACGCTGCTAAAAGTTGGTTCTTTGAAAGAATTGACAAAATTGATAAACCATTGGCAGACTTAACCAAAGAAAGGAGGGAAAAAATTTCAATAGCAAGAATAAGGGATGAAAGAGGGGATATCACAACTGATCCTAATGAAATAAAAAGAATAGTCACTCAATACTACAATGATCTTTACTCCAATGAACTCAACAACTGGGAAGACATGGGCAAATTCTTGGAAAAGCAATCTCTTCCTAGGTTGTCTCCAATGGACATCAAGAATCTTAACAGACCCATAACAATAGTAGAAATAGACAAGGTTATTAAGGGACTACCAACAAAGAAATCACCTGGAACAGATGGCTACACAGGAGAATTCTACCAAGCATTCAGGGAAGAATTGACACCAACCCTACACAAGCTCTTACAAAGCATAGAAAAAGATGGCAAACTCCTTCTATGAAGCCAGTATAACACTGATACCCAAACCAGGCAAGGATCCCACAAGAATTGAGAATTACAGACCAATATCCCTAATGAATACTGATGCAACAATCCTTAATAGAATACTGGCCAATAGAATACAAAAGTATATAAAACAAATAATTCACCCTGACCAAGTGGGGTTCATACCTGGAATGCAGGGGTGGTTCAACATACGAAAGACAATTAGTATCATTCACCGTATCGACAGGAAAAAATATAAGAATAATATGGTCATATCCATAGATGCCGAAAAAGCATTTCACAATATTCAACACCAATTCATGTTTAAGACACTCAAGAAGATGGGAATAGAAGGAAAATTCCTCAAGACAATACAAGCTATATATGAAAAACCAATGGCCAATGTCATAGTCAATGGAGAAAAGACAAACACAATCCCCCTGAAAAAGGGGACCAGACAAGATGTCCATTGTCCCCTCTATTGTTCAATATCGTACTGGAGTTTTTAGCTAACAGCATAAGGCAAAGAAAAGACATAGAAGGTACACGACTGGGGAAGGAAGAGGTGAAATTATCATTATTTGCAGGTGATATCATTATATATATGGAAAACCTCAAAAGCTCCACAAAGGGATTACTGGAAACAATAGAGGAGTATGGCAGAGTGGCAGGGTACAAGATCAACAATCAGAAGTCAATTGGTCTGCTGTACACATCAGATAAGACCACAGAAGAGGAGATAAAAAAAGAGGTACCCTTCACAATAGCCAAACATAAATTGAAATATAGGGATATACCTGACAAAAAGAACAAAAGATCTATATGAGGAAAATTACAGAACACTATTACAAGAAACCAAGAATGACTTCAAGAAATGGAAAAATATCCCATGCTCGTGGATCGGAAGACTCAATGTAGTCAAGATGACAGTCCTACCCAAGGCACTATATAAGTTTAATGCAATACCGATACAAGTACAACCCTCCTTCTTCAAAGAAATGGAAAAATGATTTTTAACTTCATATGGAGAGGGAAGAAGCCCAGAATTAGTAGAGAACTCCTCAAGAAGAAGGATATCATGGGAGGGCTTGCCCTACCTGACTTTCGCACATATTATCTAGACACAGTGGTCAAAACAGCATGGTATTGGCATAATGACAGATACTCAGACCAATGGAAAAGACCTGAAAATCCAGAAATAAAAACACAAGCATACAGAGAACTTATCTTTGATAAGGGCCCCAAAAGTATCAAATGGGAAACAGATGCCCTTTTCAACAAGTGGTGCTGGAAAAAATGGATATCTACCTGTAGAAAAATGAAGCAAGACCCTTACCTCACTCCATGTACTAGAATAAATTCAAGGTGGATTACAGACCTTGAAGTTAAACCCCAAACTATTAGGGCCATCAATGAGGGAATTGGGAACAATCTGAGAACACTGGCACAAGGACTACATAGGCTAGCAGAAATAAGGAAAGACACAAACACAGAGGAGGCTCAAATAGACAAATCGGATATATTAAAGATTAAACACCTGTGCACATCGAAAGAATTCACCAAGAAAGTAATAAGAGAGCAGACAGACTGGGAAAACATCTTTGGCAATGACAAATCAGATAAAGGTCTTATTACTAAGATCTACAATACCCGGATAGCTTCCAAAAAGAGCAAAACTAACTGCCCACTGAGGAGATGGACAAAGGAATTAAACAGAAGTTTCACAGAGGCAGAAATCAGAGAGGCCAATATATATATGAGAAAATGCTCCCAATCATTAACACCCTCAAGACTAGCCCAATTCAAAAAGTCAGAAAGTAACAAATGCTGGAGAGGCTGTGGGGAGATAGGGTCGCTTATCCACTGCTGGTGGACCTGCAGGTATGTACAGCCACTATGGAGATCAATTTGGAGATACCTAAAACAGATGGAAATTGAACTACCATATGACCCAGCAATTCCCCTGCTGGGTATATACCCAGAAGAGACAAGCAACAATCCATGACCAGAGATCTATGCTCCAATGTTCATCGCAGCACAGTTCACAATTGCAAGGAGTTGGAAGCAGTCCATAATCCCATCAACTGATGAATGGGTTAAAAAGCTGTGGTACATACATACAATGAGGTACTAGCCATCGCTGAAAAGCAGTGATGAACGTACGAAGCACGTCACCACATGGGAAGAACTGGAGGAAATTATGCTAAGTGAAGTTAGCCAAGCGCAAAAGGACATGTACAATATGAATCCACTGAGGTAAGCATATTAATAATTTTAAAATTGGAAAGCGGCATCAGGAAAAACTACTCTATAGAGAAAAACCTGGGAGAAGGCCCAGGTAATATAGCGGGGGCCAGATCAAATCTAAGGCTACATATGGTAGCCATCAAGGGGGGAAGGGAGGCAAATGGTGATGCGTAGAAAGGGAAGGAGGCACTAAACCATCAAAGGGGAGCGTATTGTTTATATCTGCACAGGGAAAGAGGGACCAAACTTAAACCCAGAGACGCAGCATGTGAATGCAGCATGACAACATGGAGTGGAGAACCAGTAGAGGGGCCTGAGAACACAACCCCAACCCCAACTATAGGGGCAGTCACCTCTCTACCAGAGGAAGTGCCTTGGAGGCCAGCACTGAAGCTGATGCTTGGGGAGTGAGATAAGCCTGACCAGAGCACATGAGAACAAATGAAAGGGGAGGAAGAGAGAATGACGTGCATCCTGGCCCACCGAGCCTTCAGGGCAATAATCCCACTCAGAACAGCTACTACACAAAGAGGACTGCACGGCCAGCCCCATTAAGAAATACGGCTACCCTCGCAGACCCAAGGCCTATTGGGGCCAAGAAGAAGAAGCTGGGTCAAGGTTATACCCTGTTGGACACAACCACACCAATGCAAAGCACTAAGAGTGTGCAACAGAGCGTAGAGTCACAGATGGAGTGACAAGGATATACTTTGGGGCCAGGGTATTTGGCATCCCATCCAACTCAATTAGGGGTCACTCTAGGAGGTCAACAGCAGACCTTGAACTTTATGCAGGTTCTTAAATTGCTATTATTTTTATTATTCTGTTACATATTGTATAGTACATTGAGGGGGTTTCTTGCTGTTGTTATCATTGTTTTATTTGCTTAAGTTGCTCCATTTTAGGAGACCTTTCTTGTACATATTGCTACCTCTATAGGTCTATGTAGACAAGATAGACTGGACAAAGAGGTTGGAGGTGAAAATGACAAGTATGATGGCTCCAGGGTAGGAGACATTGAAGAGGGGGAGGAAGGGGAAAGGTGGTGATGTTGACCAGCCCAGGAAAAAGGGAATAACAATTGATACAAATGCAGGGACAAGGTGGGTGAGCGAAGCCAATAGGGATTGATTAAGACTAATGTAACAAAGAAAAAATACTGAAACTCAAAGGGAGAGTGAGCATGATAGTGGGACAAGAGGGAAGCAAATGGAAATAGAGGAAGGAACTGGGGGATAATGAACATTTATAGAGGTTCAAATACAGGTATGTACATAGGGGCATATATTTATAAGTGAGGATGGGGAAAGAGGGATTAATGTGTATACTTATAGGGTTAGTACTAGGAAAACAGATGGGCATTGGACCTCCACTCAAGTATCTCCTCGGTTCAAGAACACTTTGTTCTATTAAATTGGCATTCCAAGATGCTTACCTTTCTGACATGATCACTGAAGACAAATGTGTGCATAAGCAAAGGTGGTGAAGAAGCTGATGGTGCCCAGCTATCAAAAGATGGAGCGTCTGGGGACTTAAAGGCTTGAAAATAAACAAGCAGCCATCTAGCTCAGAAGCAACAAAGCCCACATGGAAGAAGCACACTAGCATGTGGAATCATGAGGTGTCAAAGGGATGAGATATCAGGCTTCAAGAACTCAAAAGCACAACTTTTCATGCTCACTTTCCTGATATGATCCCTGAGGACAAATGTGTGCATATGCAAATGTGGTGAAGAAAGCTGATGGTGCCCGACTACCAAAAGATATAGTGTCTGGGGACTTAAAGGCTTGAGTAAACAAGCGGCTATTCAGCTCAGAAGCAATAAAGCCCACACAGAAGAAGCACACCAGCCTGTGTGATCATGAGGTGGTGAAGGGATCCGGTGTCAGGCATCAATGAGCTAAAATTATATTATTATTAATGAGGGGGAGTATAGATTGGGGACCCAAAGCCCATCAATAGGTGAGGTGACATCCTTTTACAGAGGGGTTACAAGGAAGAGATGAGTCAGTTAAGATATAGGGTAGGAGCTATGAAATATGCAACCTTCCTCTAGTTCCCATGCTGCCTCCCACCCACTATCATGACCCCAATTCTACCACATAAATCCAGCTAGACCAGGAGATGTACAGTGAAGCTGGAAACATGGAAAACTTAGGATAGATGATCCATCAAGACTAGTGATAAGAGTGGTAATACCAGGAGGGTGGAGGGATGGAGGAATGGCGAGGGATAGCCAACTTCAGGGATCTACACGTAACCTCCTCTCTGGGGCACGGACAACAGGGAAGTGAGTATTGGGACACATTGAACAGTGTACAGGATGAAAAAATAATTTGTAAATTACTAAGGGTTCAAGGGGAAGAGGGGGAGGAAGGGTAATATAGGGAGCTGATAATGGGGACCTGGAGGGAGGGAGAATGTTTTGAGAGTGATGATGGCAATGGGTGTGTAAAAGTGGCCTGAATACAACTGATGTTGTTAGGGATTGTGATGGGAGTTGTAGGGGACCCCCCAATAAAATGATTAATTTTTTAAAAAAGGGGGGGAGGGGAAAGGAGAAGTTTTTTTTTTTTTTTAAGAGGAGCTTGTATCAAGGGCTCAAGTGGAAAATATTGGGAAATGTATGTGGAAATATGTGTGCAAATGTGCTTGATACAAATGATGTACTAAATGTTGTAGTAGCTGTAAGAGCCCCCAATAAAATTAAAAAATATTTTTTAAAAAAGTTGATGTTCATACTTCAAAGGATTTCTATATTCTGAATATACAGAGGCTGATCAAAATATGTTAGAATTTATCAGAGTGCCAAGATAATTTCCTAGTAAACAGTATTGCATAACAAAGACTTAGTTTGGTATTTGCTGCTAGCTGTCTTGATCCTGTACCTCTGGATAAAATAATTAACATGTGATAAATTCTCTCCATGAAAATTTCAACACCTTACGAGAAGAATTCTAGTTAAGATGGCACTATAGTTACATACACTGGAGTGGCCTCATCCCCTCCCCTGACTACAAAGCCTTGATAAATCTAAATTAAAAAGACACATACAGTCTTTGCACAGCACAACACCAAACTGAGATTTTAAGAACAGATCAGATACAAATTGAAATGAGAAAAAAAATTGTATCAATAAGAAATTAAAGATTCAGAAATTGACAGCAAGCTGCCTATCAGTGTGAAGCATCATGGTCCTTTTGAAACCATGTAGAACAGGGTGTTTTAGAAAGTAACCATAAGGGAACACAGCTATTGAGAGACACTGAGTGCACACAACCTTGGAAAGAAATGACCAGATGGGCAAGATGCATCCAGGTAGGCTCGTAGGTTGCAGGCCTGATAGTAGCATCAACTGGCAGCCAGGAGAGCGAAGGGTGCACCATGTTATTTTGATGGAACTAGAGTCCCTACTTCATAGGCCCAGGGAATGATTAAAACATGGAAATCTCCAAGGCCTGCTGAACCCACAGGGCATGAAAAGGGACATGGATCTTCCTCCAGAGCTGATAGCACAAAAGCATTCTTCTAGCGATAGTATCTGAAATTTTATTTCTAGCCCTTAGACTCCAGGATACACAAAACATTGTATGTTGAAGCATCACATGTACCATCATTTCCTTTCACCATGGACCAGAGCCAAGACAAAGTCACTGGTACCCAACTGTGGAGCACTGTGACAAGCACCACATCCAAGTACAAACTGGAATAAGTGGAAATGTAGAATGACAGCAACAAAAAGTACAACAAACTTGAAAGAGATTCAAGGAACCTCCTAGAGTATAACCTTAAAGGCAATTTTCTTACTATGTGAAGAGACTCCTAGAAGCTACCATTGAGCCAATTAACTGAAGGACTATAAAACAATCACACGAGGAATGAATATCCTTCTTAGAATGATTAACTATACAAGATCAGTATGGTGTCATTTGCCTAAAACCAAAAGTGACAATGCAGGAAAGGGCAGTGAAACTGGGCAAATGGAATTGGGTGGGGGGCATAGAGAAGCAAACAAGCAGCTCTCCAGGAGCAAGGCTGGGCCTCCCACTCCCTCCAGATGGCAGTGATGCCCCAAAACAAAACAAAACAAAACAAACAATGCCCCAAAACAAAACAAAACAAAACAAACAACAACAACAACAAAAGGAAGCAAACACGAGAAGGCTAATAGATTGAGGGGTTTACAGCCAATATTACAGGAAAATTTGCGTGTCAATTACTGACTGGAAAACTAATTTGTCGTTGTAATGAAGTGAAATGATATAATATGATTCTTCCATGTACAATCTTTGTGATTTTTACTCAGGAAATGGTTGTTATTATTAGGTGCCAGCTGTAACCCATAGTAACCCTGTGCGCAACAGAATCAAACAGTGCCTGCTCCCAGCCTAGTCGTGCAGTTCTTTCTGCGGCTGCATCGTGGATGCAGCCACTGTGTTCATAATCCATCTTAAAGAGCGTCTTCCCTTTTATGCTTCCCTGCCCCTTTATGCAGCAGGATATCTAGCAAGGATGCATCTCCACTGACAGCATCAGACGAAGCCTTGCCGTCCTTGCCTCTAAAGAACACCCCGTCTTACTGTCTCCCATACAGAGTGATTTGTCAATTTAGAGGTCCATGGTACTTTCAAGGCTCCTTGCCAGCATCACAATTCAAATGCACCTATTCGTATTCTGTCTTTTTATTCAGTGTCCAACTTTCACATGCATTTGAGGCAATGGAAAATAGTATGGGTTTGGTCAAGCTTCTAGGAGTTTCTTCACATAGTAAGAAAATTGCCTTTAAGGTTATACTCTAGGAGGTTCCTTGAATCTCTTTCAAGTTTCTTGTACTTTTTGTTGCTGTCATTCTACATTTCCACTTATTCCAGTTCGTACTTGGATGTGGTGCTTGTCACAGTGGTCCACAGTAGGGTACCAGCGACTTTGTCTTGGCTCTGGTCCATGGTCTTCAAACTAGCATCCTTGTTTTCTAAGAGTTCTTATGTGGCAGATTTATCTAATGCAATCTATCTTTTGATCTCTTGATTGCTGCTTTTTGGAGCTTTGATTGTGAATCCAAATGAGACAAAATCCTTGACAACTTCGAACTTTTCTCTTTACCTATTGGTCCAGTTGTGAGTATGCTGGTGTTCTTGACAATGAGCTGGAATCCATACTGAAGGCTGCAGTTCTTGATTTTCAAATTGAAATGCTTCAAGTTCTCCTTATTTTCTGCAAGCCAGGAAATATCGTCTGAATATTATAGGTTGCTAATATGCCTTCCTCCAATCTTCATGCCACTTTCTTCTTTATATAATCCAGTTTCTCTGATAGAAACAAAGAGGTTAAATTCTATTCTCAGCAAAAAGATTCAATAGCATGGTGAGCAGATACAGCCCTCACACATTGTCTTGATTTTAAATCGTGCATTATTTCCTTGTTCTGTCACATGATTCTCTCTTGATTCATGCACAAGTTCATAATGAGTACCCTGGAGTCCTCTGGAATTTCCATTCTTCCCAAAGTTATGCATAGTTTGTTATCATCCAGATAGTTGAATGCCTTGGCATAGTCAATCAAGTACAGTAAGCATCTTTTTATTATTCTCTGTTTTAAGCCAAGATCCATTGGCCACCAGCAACAATAGCCTTTGTTCTGCATGCATCCTTGTCCGAATCTGTGCCTAAACTTTTGGCAGCTCTCTGGTAATGCACTACTGCAACCACTGTTGAAGAATCTTCCACAAAGAGTGAATAGTGCAAGCATGATAACAAGGTGCAGATCCCTCTAACATGGTGATCAATCATGTTGACATTCCACCACGGCTTTAAGAGAGTCATCACAAGAGCAAGGAAAGCAAGAGAATCCAGTGACAATTGAGAAAGAACCACCAGCTGAGCATGTGTAAGATCCCTGTCTGAAGTGACCCAAAAGGCAGAGGTCCCAGAACTGAGATGGCAAAGAAGAGCAGTAGGTTTCCTGGCCCAGGGAACAAGGCAGAAGCTAAGGGACCCTGTGGCTGAGAGGAGGACCACAGAGAGATATGGTGTACCAGCCTTGCTAAGAAGAGATTGTGGACCACATTATCCTTAATATTTTATAACCTGTTATCTTCCCTAATAAACCACCTAATGCTAAGTAGTGTTTCTGAGTTCTATGAGTTCATTGAATTATTGCCATGAATTATTGAACTTAGCTAGAAGTTGAGTGTCCTGGGAGGGATGGTTGCTATCAGATAGGGTCCACAGGGGTTGAAGACTGGGGCACATATGCAGGCTGCATTGCAACAATCAGCCTTAGGTTGGTGTGGAGGTGGATTTTCTGTCTTCTTTGTGTAGCAAAAGTGAATCCCCACATCATTTCTTCAGGTATGCAAACTTTCACAACAAAGTGTTCAAGAAAAAGAAAATAGATAGGAACAGAATGGTCATTTAGGTGTGAGTTTACTTCTTAAAAACTTTATTCTAATGAGATTTATTGAAATATATGGCAGGGATGTTAAATTTTTTATAAATTCAGTCACTTAAAAAGTTTAATTTTCATTTCTTGTTCAAATATTTTTTATTTGAGTGTATAAAAATGCACCATACATCTTGTTTATAAGGTGCATTTCTGCTAACTGGAATATTGGTCAGTTGACCTGATCTTTACTGTTGTAGTTATAGATGTTAAGACTTTGACATCGGGCTGAGCCCCCGTGTGGGACTGCAGCCCTGACTGGGTTGGCGGTTCAAATCCAGCAGCAGCAAGGCTGGGCCTCCCAATCCTACTAGAGGGCAGTGATACCTTAAAAAAAATTTTTAAAAAAAGACTTTGACATCATAAGCACCATTACCAATATCATACTACAATGTCTAATTAATGCCTATGATAATACATAGATTAATATGTAAAAAATTAATAATAGCAGCAGGTATTTATGTCAAATTAAGGATTTCTAGAATCTGTAAAAAAGACTTGGTTTACCTTTTACTACTTTGAATCATAAAGCTAATTTTATTTTCCCTATAAAAATAAGCATTGGGCTGAGCCCCGGTGGCATAGTGGTTGTGCGCGGACTGCGGCCCACTGGGATGGAGGTTCAATTCCTGCTCACAGGAGCAAAGGCTGGGCCTCCTACTCCCACCACCAGGGCAGTGATGCCTAAATAAAAAAAAATAAAATAAAAAAATAAGCATCAGCCCTCTTCCATTTCCACAAATAACTTGCTGAATAAGGAATACTCTGTAAGCATCAGGTGGATGGTTCAAAGTATCCAGATAGAGGAGAGAGGAAGCACCAGGGCTAGATCAGACTGCAGGGTCACTATGTGTATATTAAGAGCCATTCCTATGAGAAAGCTTGCCCTTAACCTGCCCACGCGGAGAATGTAGGACTCAGAAGTGATCCAATACTGTGGAAGTCAATCAATATCCAGCCTTAGCAAACAGCTAAATATGCATACAGAGGTCAAATAAGTGGTTGAAATAAAAAAATGTAAAGTCTTCAGCAAGGTCACTAACCAGAATAATTAAAAAGAAACCTTTATATTAGGGCCTGATGATATTGGCCCAATCTATATTTTAAACTTTGCTTTCTTTTAGATCACTTCCAGCGAAGGATGGAAGAGTAAAGCATGGAAGGATAGAAGATATCAACACATGGAATTGTGCACTCAGCCACATGATAGAACCTCAGTAAATATTTCCCATATGAGTGAGTAAATACATGAATTTGGAAATTTTAAAGAGGGATAGAGGGATAGTATCCAAGGAGGCTAACAGAAGTACTTTGAGAATGAAGAAGTCCCCAAAATGAAGGGTTTGGGGATAGTCACCCAGGAGCCATGGGCTATTCATATTCCCAAGATTAGGAGAAATTTTTACAGTATTCATGCACTCAGATTCCTCCAGAGAGAAGTTATACAATCATGATATGCACAGTTTTAAATAGATTTAGGTTCAAATAAGATTGTTTTGCATATTACTCTATAATTTATCTCTATTAATGGATTTTATCTTTCAGAGTTCAACTGAGGAGGCTCCATATTGTGAATGCCATGGCTTGTGTTAGCTACAATAAATATTATTTTTAGGCACTAGTCAGATTCATACAACTCTGTGCACAAAAGCAGGAAATACTACTCAGTCCCGCACCATCCCTTACATGAGTTATTAATGTAAACATCAAATAAGAATCAAAATCACCACCTTCACCAAAGATCTATAACAAATATAAAAAGAGTGAAACAATAATCCTTCAGCTAGCAGAAGAAAAGCCATAAGAAGATTAGAGCAGGAGTAAATGAAGCAGTAAAACAAGAGAAAAAAATCAACAAAACAAAATTTGCTTATTTGAAAGGACCAATAAAATCAACAAACAACTGATAATTTTAACATAGGGAAATAGAGTGAAGGTGCAAGTAACATGAATAAGAAATGAAATTGTCAACACTGGAATAAAAAAGTTAATAATAGAATGCTTATAAGTAGTGTGCTTTATCATATTTGTCAGACCAGTAGAAATATGCTACCTACCTACCTAAACTAATTTTAGGCTAAAGTAGAAAATCTGGACATCCTCATAGCAAAAGAAGAAATTGATTAAGGCATTAATACACTCCTTTCTCTCAAAAGGATCTAGTTGTCCTCAATATGGAATTCTTACCAAACATGTAGAGAATAATTGACACCAATTCAACTCAAACTGTTCCTGAGTACAGGAAATGCTGAAAAAAAAAAACTACCAATATTTTTTTATGATGCAAGCATACATCTCATACCAAAATCAGGAAAAGACAATATTAAAAAAGAATATTGAAGACCAATTTCCCTCATGAACACAGATGAAAAATTCTCAAAAAAATCCTCATCAATATATTCCAACAATATATATTAAAATAATATAATATAACCAAATGGTATCTATACCAGGTATAAAGGATGGCTATAATCTAGAAAAAATAATCAATAGTATCCATCACAAACATAAAACAAAGGAAAAGAATAACATGATTTTATTAACTGACACAGAAAACACAGTTGACAAAGTAGCATCCATTCCTGATAAAAATACTCAATAAAAGTTGAAAGAAGGGGAGTTCCTAAATATAAAATAACCAAGGGCAACCTACCAAACCAATGGTTAATGTTACATTCAATTGAAACAAACTGAAATTATCCCTCTTGTGAATGGGAGCTAGATAAGGATGTCTTTTGATACTTCTATTTAATATTGTTTTTTTGGGGGGACATCTTTGCCCTCTGGTGGTGGGAGTAGGAGGCCCAGCCTTTGCTCCATGGAGCTGGAATTGAACCTCCATTGAGCCGGAATTGGGCTGCAGTCCTGCGCACAACCACTACGCCACCGGGGCTCAACCCTCTATTTAATATTGTTCTAGAGGACTTAGCCAGAAATATAGGAAAGGGAAATGCAAAACATCCAAATAAACATAGACTTCAATATAACTTGAGATACTTTATGATAAAGATGAAGATTGCGGCCATCCATATGGATTGCAGCTCAGGGTAAAGACCCTTCAAATCCTGCTACTCATCCCATAGAGAACATCACGATGAGTAGTGAAAAGACTGATATTGTCAACTATTTCATTTTATTTAGATTCACAAGGAACACTTATGTAAGCCGCAGTAATGGACTCAAACATGCTATTGCATTGGAAATCCTGATGCACATGATGTATTTAGAGTGTCACAGACTCATCAAAGCTTCTGCAAGGCAGGGCTGCAACTGCAAAGAAGTTTGCAACAGTAAAAGATTCTGAGTGCATGTGACCAACACTTAATTCAAAGTCAAAAGTGTGATTAATCAGGGATATTTCTGGCTATGCTTGCCCATGTTGCCAATTTCTTGGGCAAAGAGTCATGAGTGGAAAAAGTTAAAGAAGTCCTGTAGGCAGCAAAGATGTCCCTAGGAAGACTATGGTGACTTTGCCTGACCTAAGTCATAGACTTTTCAGTCAATTTATATGTGAAAACTAGGCAATGAATAAGCAAGACAAGAAAATAATTATGTCTTTGAATTATGGTGTTGGGAAAGAATATGGAAAATGCCATGGATTTCCAGATCATATGATGTATAAGTAACTTTTTTTTGTAAGTAATTTTTGACACCACCATTCCCATCAAACACACACACATACATTTGACAAGAGTATAAATAACAATGCTAAAAATTGTAATAATTTTTAATGAGAAAGAGATACAACATATAATTAAGATTTAATTAAGTTCTGAGAGGTGCCTTGTTTTCAATATTTATTGGGCAGCAACAACCAAATCATAAATGTCACAAGCTTAGGGATAATAATAATAAAAAGACAAAAGGAAGTGTTGAAACAAAACCTAAACTTGGATTTATTGTATAATCACTGTTATATAAAAATAGCACACAGGCATAAATAAGACTATTAGAAAAGATATTAACTTGTTAGCAATGATGATTTTGGAACATTAGATCAATGTATGATATCTATTTATTTATTTTATATAGTTCTTTATAGTCCAATATTTCTACAGTGATTAAATATTATTTTTCTAATGAGAAACACATAGCTCTGAAATTAAATTCACTAAACCATCTGGAATCTTTTCTCTCCTGATTTATACCGATTATATTTATTGAAACCGGATGGTGATAACCATTTTCCACTCTGTAGCCTATGAGAACCTAATGGCCGTATTGGGAAGGTACATGAACTCATCCTACCCCATAATAAATATAATTATAATAAGAGGCCAGAGAATATGGTGAGTAGGATGTATGGAGACGTTAGATTAAAGCAAATTTCCTGAAGATTAAATCAGCTATATACTTATTGGAAATTAACAGTATTTCCCTCCTTGACCTTAGCTAATTGAAGTCATGAATACAACTAAAAAAAGAAAGGAGAAAAAGAGCATCAGGCTATGACAAAGGCCAGAAAACAAAGGTAATTACAGATTTCTAGGCTGCAAAAATGAGGAGTTGTGTCCTTTGCCCAGGAAGGTTTTGTTCAGCTGAGTCAGTTAATGTGACATACATAGATTGCTTATTTGATGAATAGGTGGTTTTAGATTTGGGGTTTGAGTAGATATGTGATTTATGTCCCAGTCTTATCACTTACCATGATATGTCCATGAAAGATAGCTTTGCCTCTTTGGGATTCATTTTATTTACAATATATTCTTTATTCAATACTTAAAATGTGTATCCTTACATGAAGCCTAGAACTAAATGCTTGAATACCAGCTGGAAGGTTGGTAGTTTGAACTCACCCAGAGGCTCTACATGACAATCTGTTTTCATCAATTTGGAAAATTCAATGGAGCATTCGTAATCTGAATACAAGGGTTTGTCAGGGGTTGAAATGGATTTAACGGCAATATCAACAATGTCTAAAGGTTAGACTTTGTACTTGAGTTAAAATTAGACTTATCTTGCTATTGGTTGACAGTTGGTGTTTAAACGTCTTTGTGTTGCTAAGCAGAAATACTACAAGTGGGTGGTTTCAAAGGACATTTATTTTCTTGTCATTTCCAAAAACCTAAAATCACTGGCATTAGATCAATTCTTACTCAGAGTAATCGGTAGAGCTGCCCCTATGGTTTTCTGTGAGTATATATTCTTGGAAACAGAGAGCTTCTTCTTTCTCTGACGTAACGAAGTGGAGAAAAGACTCAAATTCAGTATCAACCCAAAGATTATTCCTATAATACTGAGGTTAGTGTGGGACATACCTTAACCCTTCAGGCTTCTTATCAAATTTGACATTAGCTTCCCCGCGAACTTCCCAAGGGTGAAGGGGAACCAATGTTAGCCCTAGGCTGATTCCTATGAGGCAGAGCTCAGACATGCGTCCACCATCCCATTTTTTTAAAACCAATTCTGACACCAACCATCTTGCACATTGAAGTTCCTACTTTCCTGTTGGGATTAATAATTCGTTGCAATGGACACACAGAGCTAACAAACAACACATAATTTTGGCATTTATTATTATGTTTATTGGAAAAGTGACAAATTAAAATTCAAGATTAGAAACAACTCAGGATACAGTTTTACAGTCAGGCAGCCTTTTCTCAGCAGTGCACAGAGGATGCCTTACCACTTCGTATCTCCTTGGTCTATGTCCTGAGAGCGAGTTACATAGCTCTTTCTATTCTAACCTTTAGAGCCCAAAGGCCCCTGCCTTCTTTGTCAAAAAACCTTGATCTAAAGCTGCTTACGTTCAGCTGACGTATTCCAAGACACCCAACTCCACCAGCAAGCCTTCTGCACACAGGCACTTGACAGTCTCACTTTCTGGATCTGGAAACGCAGGGCTACCTCTCACACCTGTCTCTTTGTTCTGCTGCTTTTATTGTTGCTGTTTCTCTGATGTTACTTCTGGTCACCTTTTATTACTCCTTTTGTGTTATACATCTAGCTCTGTGTCCTGGATCAAAAGGTTCTCAGTCCAGGAATCTCAGTACCACATGATACCATCTACTCCTGGATCCTTGTCCTTCTTTACACTTTAGGGTTGATCCACTTTAAGGGTAGTGGAATGGCAAAACAGTTATTGTTCCAGAGACTTTAATGATATGGTCTCACCCTCCAAAGGAACCAGGCACTACATTATCTTATTAATCATCTAGCTAATCCCTTTGTTATATCACATGTACTTCACACTTGTATAGCCCTTGTCTGTTATTTGGAAAATTATAAACATAGGGAAGACCATATTGACTATTTTTTTGCATAACAGAAATAGTTCTATGAATGGCAAATGGGTTCATGTTGCTTTTCTCTTAGTTATCACTGCAGTGCTGAACCACTGAGTCACCAGAATACTTCTTTCCATAAACATGCAGCTAGGACGCCATTAGGGTTTTTTTTTTTTTGGAGGGGGAGGAGCACAATTTAGTCCATAACAAAAGCGATACTACTTAAGCTATTTTCTCTTTGCTTAATTATCACTCAGTAAATCTTTGTTGTTATTGTTTGCTCTAAATATGTCAGGACTGAAAGTATAAGAGAAAGAACAGGTAGTGGATAGGGTGGTTCTTACCTGTGTGGTTAGCTTCATATTGTCTTTGTTTACCATATAGCTAAAGTTGGTATACCCAAGGGACTTCAAGAAAATTACAGTTAATTAAAACTAACTGTCTTTTGAAGCACAAACAATTCAGTGAATTCTGTTGGCCTTGGATCTTAGAAGCTCCCTTACCTTCCAGAACACATTTCTCCTCCTGTTTCTAACCCTGTTTCCTCATGCACAGGTAACTCTCACCTATTTTGCTGAGGTCGTTTAACATAAAGAGAAGGTTTTATTAGGCATAAGTCATATAAAAAACTTTTTATTCTCTTTTTTTTGGGGGGGGGCATCACTGACTCTGGTGGTTGTGGGAGCTACCCAGCGCTGCTCTTGAGAGCCACTGCTGGATTTGAACTGCCAAGCCTGAGGGCTGCAGTCCCGCACTCAACCACTTACGCCACCCAGGCTCAGCAAAACATTTTATTCTTAGGGTCTCACAATTAGGTTGCTATATCCCTTGCTTCCACAAATACTTTGATATAAAAATTTCAATGCAGCATCAGCATAATTTGTATAGCATTCACTCCTTTAATTTTTACATATTCCAGTATGAGTCAAATGCAGAGTAATCTTCGCCAGGTAGGAAAAGATCTATATCTCTCAACCTTAGGAAGCAAACATAAAGATCTTCATAGAGATTTCTGATTTAGGGCAATAAGAAGCAAGTGGAACTGGGTTTATCCTTTTACCCAAAAGAATGAGAAATTAGGATTAAATAAACTAGAAATATTTTATTTCCAAATAAGTAATGCATACATCTATGAGTATAAGGCAGCATGTGATAGTAAATTTTCCTATCCAAGGTACTTTGGACTTAAGACTCAAATGAGTCCCTGTCTACATCAATGGCAGCCTTAGCATGTGTATTCCTAGAATAAAGGGTGCTCAGAAGAAAGAAAACCACAACATTTAAAAGCAAGCCTCAAAAGAATTTTTTCCTATATATCTGCATATTAATATTAAGTTAAATCATGAAAACATTCTCAATGACAAATGACCAGGCATACAAAGAAATAATAAAATTCATCATGAGGATGAAAATAACTGAGATAATACAGATGATGGAACTTACAATAAAGTAGAGTGAAATAGTTCCTGGAATTGTTGTCCTTGTGTGAAAAAAGAAGAGGAATGATTGACCCCATTAACTTGCTACATGGAAAATAGAAAAAAGATCTGAATGAAACCCTTAGGGATTTTTAAACAATTACAATTTAGGAATGAGGCAATTCAATGTGTAGACCAACTTGCACTCCAAAGAGTGGGTGAAATGCCTCCATTTTTAACACTGGCAATTTTGGCACCATTTCCATCATAAGAACATGAGCTGCTCTCTCCTCACAGAACAGAAACCAGGGGAAGCACTGCTGCTGTGTTGGGACTAGCTTGGTGTTGATTCAAGGTATGGAATGATGTCAGAAGGGTGGTAGACAGTTCTAAACCCAGCTCCAAAGAAACACTGGCATTCCCACAGAAAATGTTAGAATAAATTTTGTCAGAAATTAGCCAAAAAGGTGAAAGGTTTAGGGCACATGAGTAAACTCTTTCTCAAGGAAAAACAGTTTTAAATTTATACAGAAGTTTTGCAGGATTTTCGATTCCCTGGCACCCTGACCCATCAGCTCCACGGCAGTCTTGATGAGAAGAGCTTGATATTGCCATGTTGAGCCCTGGCCTTTGGTTCCAAAGCAAACTCATACGCAAATGATTCTGTTTGCCTAAATTGTCTGAAGCCTACCTGAAGAATGGAAGCAAGGCCCATTTGTTTATCTTGGAATGCTCTTTAGCTGAAATAGTATACTATGAGATAAACAATTAAGCTATGATTTCCAGGGACAAAGGGTAATCATTTTTCTGAGACAAAAAAATAGACCAATTAAAATCTAGGGGGAGGGCCAGAGATGTGTTTCTTTGGAGACCCCAGGAGGTATTTCTATGGTGTCAAAGAGTGTGACGACAGGTTGGAGTCACCATGGTGGCACATAGAATGCTGACAAATGTAGTTCAGCATTCAAGAACGGAGGATAAAGGGAAGAGTACTGCTGTATGGCTTTCATTCTATGCCTAAAATATTAAAGTATCACTTTAAGGTAGAGTAAGTACGTTGAAAAGGAGCTGCAAAAAAATTCAAAGCGGAGTCAAAAGAAAACTTGGAACAAGAGAGAGCATTGTTGACATCAGATGGATGTTGACTAAAAGCAGAAAAAGCCTGAAATATTTTACTTGCATTTTAATGTCTATTCAAATGCATTCCACAGTGTGGGTCATAACAAGTTGTCAATAGCATTGCAAAGAGGGGGGAATCCAGAACATTTCAAGTGCTGGCACACCAGTGGCAGAGTGGATTAGGAGCTGTGGTGCTAACTGCATGAGCAGAAGTTTGACTTCACCAGCCAAACTGGGGTGGGGGGGGGAGATGAGGCGTTCAGCTCCCATAGAGATTTATGAACACACAGGGAAAGATAGGGCACAGTTCTATTCTGTCCTCCAGAGTCACTATGATTCAAATTTGAGTTCTATTTTGGGCTTTTGATTAACTGTGCTCAGGTAGAAGTTGCGCACAGATTAAGAGGACGTCATATGAAGAAAGTAAGGAAGTTATATGAATAAAACTTAAGTTTTAAAATAAGAGAATATGTCTGTCATTCCACTGTAGTTATTCTATCTGTATGATGAGCACATAACTGAGAAGCTGGTCTCTGTAAAGAAAAACACAGTATCAAGATGGGAAGAAGGTTTATTAAGAGCATGTGATATGCACACAATACAGCCTTGCTTGATGAAAGCTGAGCCTACTTGAAACAGTGATAAAGATCAAACATCTGTCCTTCAGAATGTCTTATAATTTCATGTCAAATCCCCACAAAAACCCAGTTGTCAACATCATGATTCATAGAAAAAGATTGAAGCTATCTAGAATTTCATTTTTGGATCCACAATCAAGGTTTGCAGAAGTGTTAGTAAAGACATTAAATGACCTTGCATTATACAAATCAGTTCACAAGATCTATTTAAGGTGTTAAAAAGAAAAGATATCAAAAAAAAAGAAAAAAGATATCATTTTGATGACTATGGTACACTGGGTATGATGTAAGCTGTAACTGTTTCTATCTTTTCATAAGCATGGGAAAGCAGGACAATGAATAATGCAGACAGAAGGTGAATGGGTATATTTGAATGATGGTGCTGGCCAACAATATTGAAATGACCATCGTTTCTAGATGAACCAATATGTCTGGGAGGCTGTGAAACGTTAAGGCTTCTTAGAAGTGCGGATGACCAAGTCTCACATACTTTGCACACACTGACTGGTCCCTCGAAGAGGTCATCAGGCTTGGTAATCTAGAGGGTACATAAAAAGAGGAACTTTTTAAACAAAATTGCTTGATGCAGTGACATTGTGGATATGGTACAGGTTCCAAGGACTTGAAGGCTGAGTATTTAATTGTCCAAAGGTGAATCATTTCTATAACCGTTGATTTTATTCATTCTCCTTTGCTCTGGATGGGGAGGGCGCAATATATTTCCCGCCAATGGTTGCTCTTGAGCTACTCACCAATGTTGGATGTTTGATGTTACCTTGTTGGACTGTGTTATGTCCATTGACCTCGGTGTCCCCAAATACTGTGATCCTGAGCCTCCAAGCGTGGTAACGCATTCCTTAAAGTTGTTTGGTAATGGCTGAGAAAGTTTCTCCATGTTGCAACCTGTATGTTGCATTGTATTAATGGATATATTTGTAGCACTGAAAAATACATCAGGCAAAATTTCCTCTGTTAAACCTATATAGAGTTATGGGTGTAGTCCCATTGTCCTTCTAATCCCTGTTAAGTCTATCTGTCGGTGCAAATGTTTAAAATGTATTATCAAAGCAGTTTCCTTTGTTGCTTAAGCGCTTTTACTCCTCCTAGTCTTCCTTTTTACTCCTCATTGGCACTGGGTGATTATCTGAAAGATTGACAGTTCAAATATAACCACTGACCTCAACAACAAAAAAGCTTTGGGACCTACTTCCATAAGATTAAAGCCATTGAAAACTATGTGGGGCACAGTTCTCCTCTTTGGATCAGCACAAGTCAGGATTGACTAAATGTCCACAGGTTACGAATGTTTAATTATGTTCTGCTAATAGGGAAGGTAAAATAAATGTCATTTCTAGATGCCATCAAGTCAATTCCATTCCTAGCAACCTTATCCTAGCACTAGAGAACATAACTCTGGTCTTGTGCCACCCTCTCAATTGATTGAGCCCATTACAGTGGTCATTGTGTCAATCCATGCTGTCTAGAGACTTCTTCTTTGTCATTGCTTCTGGGCTTCACCAAGCATGAAGTCTTTCTCCAGGGACTTGTCTCTCCTAATAGCATGTCCAAAGTATGTGAGATGAAGCCTCACCATCTTTGCCTCTAACAAGCATTTTGGCTATACATCTTGCAAGGAAGATATGATTGTTGTTTTGGCAATTGGAGCCTTAAGTATTATTTAGCGGCGCTAAAATTCAAATGCTTTCTTCTTCGGTCCTCCAAATTAAATGTCCAACTTTTACATGTATATAAGGCTATTGAAAATACTGTGGCTTGGATTAGACATACTTGAGTTCTCAAAGTAACCCACTTGCTTTTCAACACTTTAAGGAGGGTTATGTGGCAGATTTAACCAAAGCAATGTGTCAATTGGTCTTTTGATTGTTCCTTCCATGGACATTGAGTGTAGATAAAAAGATATAAATGAGAAAAGATAAAACTTTAAAAATATACTCTTAAATAAAGCATATAGAGAGAGAACATGGGACAAAGAGCAGGTGAAAGAGCTAGAAAACATGTTCAAACCCAATCATATCTGAAAATGCATTAAATTTGCATGGCTGAAAACACTCCAATTATAGTACAGAAGTTGTTATATTATATTAAAAAGGAATAACCAATTAGTTATATGCAGTCAATGAGAAACTTATTTAATCATAAACTAACAAATTTAAATTAAGGAAAAGAAAAACTTAACATTACTCTGAAGAAAGCATAAATGGCTTTACAAACATCAGAAGAGTAGTTTCCAAAGCAAATATTATATAAGTTGTCATTTCATTATATACATAAGCAAAACTTATATACTTTATTTAACAATTTGTGAAGAAAAGGCATGAAATAAAACACTTGTGTAGCTGCAAGAAAAAAATAGAAAAATTTAAAATTATCTTGAGACTTTTATACATCTAGCTCTCAATTATTGATAGACCATGTAGACATAAATCCTAAAGAATGATCCTAACCAGCTTGACCTACTTGAAATTTATTGCACAT
Organism: Nesogale talazaci; assembly: GCA_004026705.1. Taxonomy (NCBI): domain Eukaryota; kingdom Metazoa; phylum Chordata; class Mammalia; order Afrosoricida; family Tenrecidae; genus Nesogale; species Nesogale talazaci. The sequence goes on along the minus strand of PVJH01023284.1, from coordinate 12,545 downwards.
GCTCTACCGGCACAAAATACTTCATATTATTTTCAAGGACACATACAAGATATATCAAGATAGACCATAACCTTCCTCATAAACTAAGTCTCAAGAAAAAAAAAAAACTAAGTCTCAACCAACTTAATGTAATCTGAATTATTACAAGTGCTTTTGATAACAATGAAATAAAATTCAAAATTAATAACAGGAATAATAAAATATGGAGAATTTCAATCCACTTGGTACATAACACACACTAAATAACCCCTGGGTCAAAGAAGAGATTAAAAAATGGAATTAGAAATTATTGTGAACTGATTAAAAATGAAAACACAACCTACCAACACTTTCGATTTTAGCTAAGACTGTTCTTAGAAGTTTAATACACTAAATAACTGTTTTTGGAGAGGGAAGTAATGATACTAGATTCTCAGTTCATATATGCACAGATTCATTCAAATAGACCATATTTAAACTGATCAGTGCATGGCTGCAGACAAATTCTCCTATTTCGTAAAGGACACAGGATGATCATGGTACTAGATTGTTGAATTTTTTTTAAATGAAAAAAGTGCAGTGCTGAAAAAAGTACCCGGAAAACTACACTGAGTACCCCTCGCCCCTTTTATGACAATGCAGCTGCTCATTTTCTTCAAGTAGCAAGGGTCATCCTATAAGGATTTTTTGAAAAACCTTGCCCCTATCCATCCTACTTCTGATCTTACCTCTTCAGAAGTCCTGTTTCCCAAACTCAAAGTACATTTTAAACCACAATGAGATACCACTAAAAAGAATAACATGCAAAAACCTGACCATATCAAGTTTGGGTGGAGGAATAGAAAAACTAGGATATTCATACTCTGCTGATCAAAGTGTAAAATGGTGCAGCCACTTTTAAAGTCATCTAACATTCCTCTATCATAGGACCTACATATTTTCTTTCTAGGTATTTTCCCAAGATACATGAAAGTGTGTGTTAAAGATGAGTTCAAAAATCCTTAGAAACTTTATTTGTAAAGGCTGAAATCTAAAATTAGGTAAACACGCATCATGATGTTAGTGGGAAATACCTGCAATATTTGATGAGCACACAATAAGTGACCAACTCACAACCAGCCCAGGGTTCGTAGAGGCAGAGCGCCAGGTCTTTCTTACCATCTTTCATCTAACACCAAGTGTGCTCATCATTCACAGCACAGGAAAGGAAAATGACCACTGGAGTTCGCAAAAGAACCAGTGGTAGTTGAGACGGAAGTGCTAGACATAGCAACGATAATAACTGCTGTGGGTCTTAGTAAGAACTCGTGCATGTTTAATGTGAAGCTTTCTACAGTTTTTAATGTTTTAAATGAGGAAAGAATATGATATAACTTTAAAACATACATACGTTAAAGTTATTGGATAATATTAATAATCTTAAGTGCTGGTTTGTTCAGCAATCCTTTTGAAATCACTGACTGATTTCATTTCGTAGAGTGAATTGTACATTATGATTATGATTTAGCATTGTTGATATAGATAAAATGGAAATATAGAAAGAATAACTTGTCTTTAATCTGTTCTAAATTAACTTCATACAAATAATGATTTCTGAAATAAAAGTTGGCCTTAAACTATGCAAAGAACAGTTTAATTTATGGAAATTTATAGAATAGTGTAAAGATATCTTTTGGATATTCCTTAGAGATGTCATTAACTAATTCAAAGGCTAACAAGCAGTAATAAGAGCTTACTGCCTTCCATTTGGCACAATAGCAAGAAAGTGACAATTTAGGGGAAATTATTTCAATACTTTAATATTTCCTTTGCTTTTTCTCCTGCCTGCTTATTAAGGAAAACTTGATGATGTTCTTGTCCATCTCACTGAAGAGCTCAAAAGAAGTCAGGGAGAATTTAAAGTAAATCAGACAATGGGTACTCAAAGATTTTAAAAATATTCTGTTGTCTATTTTTCCATTCCTTTTGTTGTCTCTTAAATGGCTACTGTTGAAATCAGGCTGTGCACTCTGTACACAGATGCTAAAAGTTCTATTGTTCTAATGAAGAAAAATAAAAAGAATACAAAAGATCTATGTAGTACATAAAATGTCATCTGTGACATTTTTATTCAATGTGTATTTATTAGGTCTCACCCAGAGAGGTCTTAAAAGAAACAACCGTTAATCTGCCTCCAAAGATCAGGTGCTCAAAAACCTTATGTAGTGCAGACAACTCTACTTTGCAACATGCATGAAATTATCCTGAGTTAGAACCAACTTGGTAACGACTGTGTTGGTTTTTTGGGTTTGGCTTTTTAGGGCAAGCTTTCATCTACCTATTAATGATTCAACTGGGAAAACTTTCTTTTAAAACACTTACATTCTAGTGGGAGACACAGACAAAAAAGAAATAAACATCTTGCCCAGGTCTATGAAACAATATAGAAGAAGGGAGCAGTAGTGCTATTGTACAGTGGAAAGTATTTATGAGATGTTCACAAAAGGATGTTCAGAAAAGGAGTAAAATATGTAGCAGAATATTATAAAGAATAACATTTTAGACTAAAAAAATCTGTAACTTTTTAAATCTATAAATACAAAGGCCCTGAAAAGTAAACGACTTGTGTGGAGAGTCAGAGGAAAATATTCCTGTTTGGACAGAGAGAGAATGAAAAGGTGAGTAGTAATCAAGAAAGGACGGGATTGGAAACAAAACATGGACTACTGTAACAATCCTTGGGATTTTATAGGAGTGGATTGGGATGGTATTCTAAGACTCTGAGACAAAGAGGAACTTGATTCACTTCACTGGTAAAAATTCCTGGGACCCATCCCTCGTCCCAGAAGCATTCACATCAGACGACAGTATTGAAGGTACCCTTCAAGGAGAGGAACATGTCTGATCAGAACACAAGGGAAAATTAAAGGGAGAGTATGAGAGAGAGGAGCACATCCTGCTCAGAGCAGCCAGTGCACAGAGAGGACAATATGGCCAACTCCACTAGGAGACACAACATCCCTCACTGACCTCATAGCCTCATGGAGGACAATACTGGAGACACGTGTGGAAATTGTGCCTGATCTGATCCCACAACATCGAGCACAACACTAAGGGCGTGCAACAGAACAGCAAGGGAAGCAGAGGAAGGAAGTCCAATCCAAAATTAAGCTTTGGGACCAGGGCGTGGCACTCCATCATACTGAAGGGGAAAACACTCCTAAACGTCAACAAACAGAACTTGAACTATTGACAGGATTTTCTCTTTTTTTGTCATTGTTTTCTTCTTGTTGTTTTGTTTTCTTTTGTTGCTTTGTTTTGCACTGTCTTGTTTTTGTGCTTGTGCATATTATTATCTCTATAGGTCTACCTAGATAAGAAAGGCAGAATAAACAATTTGGAGGGGAAAACCATGGGATTTATGGTTCCTGAGGGACATGGTAGAGGGAGAGGCAGGTGAAATGTAGCAGAGAGAAATTACTGAAATCCAAATGAAAGCTGAGCATAATAGTGGAACAAGAGGAAATTACTGTAAAGGGAAATGGAGGAAAGAATTAGGGGGGAAGGGAATTTATAAAGGTCTAAACACAGGCATGTGCAGAGGTGAAATGTACCTAAATACGATATGGGGAAACAGATCTATGTGTATTTATTTATAGGGTTAGTATTAAGACAGCAGATAGGCACTGGGTCTCCATTCAAGTACTCCCTCAATACAAGACCACTTTGTTCTACCAAACTGGCACTCTGGACTTCCACGAAGAGGCGACTGCGTGACACTCACCAGATGGAATCAGTAGGAGACTGGCCCAGGAAAAGTGTCTGAGAGATTCAGACCACCAGATTGCTGGAGGATCATCATAAAAATAAGTAGGCACAGATTCTCTGGATTTTGAGGGCCTAGGGGTTTTGGTTTGCCACAGTGAGGCCCAGCTGGGGTTTGACCCTCACCCTGCCAGTGTCTGCTGCTGTCTCTGCCAGATTCGCTGAAGGGGCATAGTCTCATCAGAGCTGCAGCTTGTTGCTGGTGTTGGGCAGAGATTGAATTCCTGCATCCCAGAGTTCGGGGATGGGGCTCGGCTGTGTGGCTGCTTTGGATTCACCCACTTCTCTCTATCCCTGCCTCTTGTTTGGCAAACCTGGTTTCCTTGTTGCTAGCAACTGGTCTTTTCCGGTTGGTTCACAGGCCAGACCACTCCCCTTAGCCTAGGGCAATTACGCCCAGCTGAGAGAGCCCCACCCTGTTCAGAGTAGCCTAAGGCTGGAGAAGTTCACCCACCTTCCACCTGGGCATTGTCCACCAAATTTCTTACAGGAGTACTCCAGTCTGTGTGTTTGGTAGAGCTCTTACATGTCCTTTAGGGGTCCATCTGAATGAGAAATCTTCCTCCCGCTGGTCTTGTGCCTTGCGAAGCCCAGGGTGGTTCTAACAGTGCTGGACTGATTTCTGAGCTGCTCGAGGAACCACTGCCAAGGCTCTGAGGCCATCTGCCTGATCAGAAAGTTCCGCCTACTATTTACTGTGCTCTACTCGGGAGTGGATAGCCCACCAGTCTTGCAGTGCGCACTCCTAAGAAAGCCCTGCAATGCATAACAAATAAGAGATAAATAAGCATAATAAATATGCTGCAATGCAAGCATAAATAAGAGAACATCACATAGAACAACCTCACTCAGAGAGTCACAAAGAAAAAAGAAGCTCTGACAATAAGAGTGGTTTAAGGGTGGAAAGAAATCAAGAATGATCAACCCTCACACACATATACAATACACTGAAAAGAAAGGGAGGTAGAGAAACACCCAAAACAAAAAGTATAAGATAATATCAAATATACCACAGTTGGAGATAATAACCCTTAATATCAATGGATTGAACTCAGAAATTAAAAGACTGAGGCTAGTAGACTGGCTTAGAAAACACAACCCATCAATCTGCTGTCTACAGCAGAAACATCTCAAGACTACAGACAAAAATAGGCTGAGAATCAAAAGCTGGAGAAAGGCATACCAAGGAAACAACATTTAAAAAAAGCAGGGGTAGCAATCCTAATCTTGGATAAAATTGACTTCAAAGTGCAAACCATAAAAAGAGATAAGGAGGGATACTATGTATGCTCAAGGGAAGGGTAAACAATGAACTAGTAAGCATTTTAAACATATATTCCCCGAATGAGAGACCCATTGAATACATAAATCAAACACTCCAAAATATGAAAAAGAAAGGACAGCCTCAACAATTATAGTGGGTCACTTCAACATACCATTCTCTGAGAAAGACAGATGACAGGGAAAGAAACTCAACAAGGTGGATAGAGATCTAAACACTACAATTAGACGATTTGACTTGATAGATATCTACGTAGCTTTTCATGCAAATTCTGTTCAAGCTCAATGGCACATATTCAAAGACAGACCATGTGCTGGGGCATAAGGCAAATCTACATAAATTTAAAATGTTTTAGCACATTGATATTATACAGACCTCTCTCTCGACCACTGTGCCATAACACTGGAAATCAGCAAAAGAAAGATGAAGAAATCAAAGTCAAATAATTGGAGGATGAATAACTCTGTATTGCAAAAGAAGTGCCTACTGGCCCTTATCAGAGATGAAATTAGGAAATTTCTAGAAATCAATGAGAATGTGAACATGACACACCAAAATTATGGTACACAGCAAGGACAGTTATCAGAGGAAGTTTCATAGCAATACATGCATACCTGAACAAGGAAGAGCCTCTCATAACCGATATGTTGGCACAGAACTTACAACTAGAGCAGAGACAGGAAGACAATCTCACTAATAGCAAAGGAAAAGAAATAATAAAAATCAAGGCTTAGATTCAGGAGAGGGGAAATAAGAAAACAATGCAAAAATTAATGCTACGAAAATTTGGTTCTTTGAAAGGATGAAAAAATTGGTAAAGCACTGGCAGATTTAACCAAAAAAGGAGGGAAAATTTTTCAATAGCAAAAATGAGGTATAAAAGAGAGGACATTACAACTGACCCTAATGAAATCAAAATAATAATTACATAGTACTATGAAGGACTATACTCCAATGAATTCAACAACTTGGAAGACATGGATAATTCTTAGAAAAACAGTCCCTTCCTAGAGTATCCCCAATGGCTGTCAAGAATCTCAGAAGACCCATAACAATAGAAGAAATAGGCAAAGTTATCAAGGGATTACCAGCAAAAAAAATCACCCAGAGCAGATGGCTTTACAGGTGAATTCTACCAAGCATTCAGGGAAGAATGGACACCAATCCTACACAAACTCTTCCAAAACATAGAAAAAGATGGCAAACTCCTGAATTCCTTCTATGAAGATAGTATGAAACTGGTACCAAAACCAAGCAAGGAACCCACAAAAATTGAGAACTACAGATCAATAACCCTGATGAACATCAATGGAAAAGTCCTTAATAAAATACTGGCCAAAAAAATACAAAAGAATACAATTAAACAAATAATTCACCATGATCAAGTGGGGTTCATAACCAGGATGCAGGAGTCGTTCAACATACAAAAGACCATTTGTATCATTCGTCACATTGACATGATAAACTATAGGAACCACGTGATAATATTGATAGATGTGGGAAAAGCATTCAACAATATCCAACACAAACCTGTTTAAGACATCAAGAAGATAGGAATAGAAGGAACATTCCTCAAGACAATACAAGCTCTATATGAAAAAACAACAGCCAATGTGATAGTCAATATAGAAAATGTGAACACAATTCCACTGAAAAAGTGGACCAGACAAGGGTGTCCCTTGTCCCCACTCTTATTTAATATAGTACTAGACATATTACCTAACAGCATAAGGCAAAGAAAAGACAACAAAGGTATCACCTGATGAGGGAAGTGGTGAAACTATCATTATTTGCAGATGATATGATTTTATATAAGGAAAACCCCAAAAGCTTCACCGGGGGAATACTGGAAGTAATAGAGGAGTATGGCAGAGTTGCAGGATACAAGATCAACAATTAGAAGTCTATGGAATTGCTGTACACATTGGATAAGACTACAGAAGAGGAGATAAAAAAAGAGGTAACTTTCACAATTGCCAAGCACAAATTGAAATATCGAGGGATATACCTGATTAGAAAAACAAAAGATTTATATGATGAAAATGACAAGAAACCAAGAATGACTTCAATAAATGGAAAAATATCCCATGCTCGTGGATTGGAAGACTCAATATAGTAAAAATGTCAGCTCTACCCAAGACACTATATAAGTTTAATATAATTCCCCCACAATTACCCTCATCCTTCTTCAAAGAAATGGAAAAAATGATTACCAATATCATATGGAGAGGGAAGAAGTCCAGTATCAGCAAAGCACTCCTCAATAAGAAGGGCATTGTGGGAGGGCTTGCTTTCCCTGACTTTAAAAACTTCAGCTTACAGACAACTGATCTTTGATAAGGGCCCCCAAAATATCAAATCGAAAGCAGATGGCCTTTTCAACAAGTGGTGCTGGGAAAAATGGATATCTAGCTATAGAAAAATGAACCAAGACCCTTACCTCACTCCATGCACAAGGTGGAACACAGATCTCAAAATAAAACCTCAAACTACTAGGGCCAGCAATGAGGGAATTGGAACCAACCTGAGAACTTCAGCACAGGGATTAAATAGGCTATTAGAAATAGGGATAGACTCAAACACAGAGGAGGCACAAATAGACAATTGGGAAATACTGAAAATAAGACACTTGTGTACATCGAAAGAATTCACCAAGAGAGTAATAAGAGAGCAGGCAGACAAGAAAAACATCTTTAGTCATGATAAATCAGATAAAGGCCTTATTACTAAACTATGCAATACCCTGATAGCTTCCAAAAAAAGCAAAACTAACTGCACACTGAGAAAGTGGGCAAAGTACCTGTACAGATGTTTCACAGAGGCAGAAATCCAAATGGCCAATAAACATATCAGAAAATGTTCCCGTTCATTAGCTATAAGATAAATGCAAATTAAAACAATGAGATACCACCACCTAACACCCTCAAGTATAGACCAATTCAAAATGTCAGAAAGCAACAAGTGTTGGAGTGGCTGTGGGGAGACAGGAACTCTTATCCACTGCTGGTCCACCTCTAGGTATGTACAGCCACTATGGAAATTTATTTGGCACTATCTAAAACAGATGGGAATTGAGCTACCATATGATCCAGCAATACCCCTACGAGGCATATATGTAGAAGAGGCAAGCAAGAAACCATGACCAGACATCTGTGCTCCAATGTTCATGGCAGCACAGTTGACAATTGCAAGGAGTTGGAAACAGTCCAAATTTCCATCAACTGATGAATGGATTAAAATTGTGGTACATACATACAATGGAGTACTATGCATCACTGAAAAGCTGTGATGAACGCATGAAGCACATTACTGCATGGGAAGAACTGGAGGGAATCATGCTAAGTGAAGTTAGCCGATCCCAAAAGGACACGTACAACATGAGTCTGCTGAGGTAAGGTTACTAAAAAAATATACAAAAGGGGAATAGGGAAAAAGCTGCTGATACAGAAATTCCTGGGGGGAGGCCCAGGTGGTATGGCAGGGGCCAGACCAAATCCAGGGCTACAAATGGTAGCCAACTGGGGTGGGGGAATGGGCCTGGGGCAGATGGTAATGTTTAGAGAGGGCATGAGGTACTAACTCTTCCAAGGGGAGCATATTGTTTATAGCTCCACAGAGAAAGAGGGACCAAATTTAAACCCAGTGTTCTAGGATGTGAATGCAGTGTGATGGCATGGAGTGGGGAACCAGTGAAGGAGTCTGGGCTCCCAACTCCAATCCCAACCATGGGTGCAGATGCCTCTCCCCTCAAGGGAGTTGCTTTGGAAGTCAGCACTGGAGCCGCAGCTTGGGGAGTGAGATAGGCCTGACCAGAGCACAAGAACAAATGAAGGGGGAGGAAGAGAGAATGGAGTACATCCTGTCCACTGAGCATTCAGGATGATATTCCCACTCAGAACAGCCGATGCACAGAGAGCATCATATGGCCGGGCCCACTATGATCCAAGACCCTTTGAGGTCAGCAATGGAGAAATAGGGTCAGGATTGTACTCTATCATTCCCAATCACATCGTGGCAAAACACTAAGGGTGTGCAACAGAGCAGGGAGTTCCTGAAGGAGTGTTAAGGATATACTTTGGGGCCAGAGTGTGGCACCCTATCTGACTCAACCAGGGGACACTCCTGGAGGTGAACAAACAGACCTTGAACTATTTACAGGTTTTTATATTGTTATTTTTTTTTATTATTTTTACTTATATACGTATGTGACATTGGGTCTTTTTGTTATCATTGTTTTATTTTCGTTGGTTGCTTCATCTTAGGATACCTTTTTTGTACATATTGTTATCTCTGCAGCTCTATCTATATAAGATAGTCTGGATAAAGAGTCTGGAGATGAAAAGGACAGGGCTGATGGTTCTAGGGGGACAATAGAGATGGGGAGGAGAGGGAAAGGAAGTGCTGTTGTCCATCCCAGGAATAAAGGAACAACAAGTGATTCAAACTCAGTGACAAAGTGTACATGAGAAGTCCAATAGGGATTGATCAAGAGTAAAGTAACAGAGAGAAAATACTGAAACCCAAATGGAGACTGAACATGATAGTGGAACAAGAGGAAAGTAAAAGGATATATAGGAAAGAACTCAGGGGGAGTAAAGGGCATTTATAGTGGTCTTAATACAGGCATATACATAGGTGAATGTATTTATAGATGACGATGGGGAAATAGATTAATGTGTATATATTTGTAGGGTTAGTATTAGGACAGCAGATGGGCATTGGACCTCTACTCAAGTACTTCCTGAGTAGAAGTCCAAGAGCATTTTGTTCTATTAAATTGGCATTCCATGATGCTCACCTTCTCGACGAGATCACTGAAGACAAATGCATGCATAAACAAAAGTGGTGAAGAAACCTGATGGTGCCCGGTTATCAAAAGATGTAGCATCTGGGGTCTTAAAGGCTTGAAAGTAAACAAGCAGTCATCCAGCTCAGAGGCAACAAAACCCACATGGAAGGAGCACATCAGCTTGAGTGACCACAAGGTGTCAAAGGGATCAGTAATTAGACTTCAAGAAGTAAAAATCATAACATTGCATGCTCATCTTCCTGATATGATTGCTGACAAAAAAATGTGTGCATAAGCAAATGTGGTGAAGAAAGCTGATGGTGCCCGGCTATCAAAAGAAATAACATGTGGGGTCTTAAAGGCTTAAAAGTAAACAAGCGCCATCTAGCTCAGAAGCAACAAAGTCCACGTGGATGAAGCACACCAGCCTGTGTGATTAAGAGGTGTCAAAGGAATCCGGTATCAGGCATCAAAGAACTAAACATTATATCTCTATAAATCAGGGGGAGTACAGATTGGGGTCCCAAAGTCCATCAGTAGGTGAAGCAACATCCCCTTATGGAGGGGTTGAAGGGAGGAGGTGAACCAGTCAAGGTACAATGTAGTAACAATGAAATATGCAATTTTCCTCTAGTTTTCAAGTGCTTCCTCCCACCATCATGATCCCAATTCTACTTTACAAATCCAGCTAAACCAGGGGATGTATACTGGAACCAGAAACATGGGGTATTTAGGATAGATGATGTATTCAGGACCAGGGGTGATACCAGAAGAGTGGAGGGATGTTGGAATATAAAAGGGGGGCCAATTTCAGGTATCTACATATAACCTCCTCTGTGGGGTATGGACAATGGGGAAGTGAGTGAAGGTGTATGATATGAAAAAATAATAACAATTTGTAAATTATTAAGGGTTCATGGGGGAGTGAAGTGGGGTGGGTGAGTAAATATGGGGAGCTGATACGGGGGGTCTAAGTGGAGGGAGGATGTTTTGAGAGCGATAATGGCAACAAGTGTGCAAATGTGATCTGCATACAATTGACGTATGTATTGATCATGATGGGAGTTGTATGAACCCCCAATAAAAGACTTTTAAGAGGCAGAGCAGAGTGAAGTTGAGAGATTAATTTTGAAAATAAAAAGTGAATTCAACTGCAAGTGGAATAAGGGTCTCTTATACATGAAAAACAACTTAGTCACAATGACCATAAAGATGTCTTCTTTAATTTTTCTTTCACATGCTTTTTACTGTTCAATTAATGTACTTTCTATTGAAGAGCAACTTAGAATATTGTTTTACGATTACATTTGTCAGATAATTTCTGGTTGTTGGATTCTTCCAGGAACAAACCTACTATTGCATGTCTTTCTCAAACTCTCCTTTGATAAGTAGTTTTCATCAGTCCTTTACTGCAAGTCTGTCCTCTGACTTTTAGTCCCACCATATCTCCAAATTCATTAATCCATTTTTGACATCTCAGCTTGAATGTCTAATAAATAATCAAAAACTGAATGTGTTAGAGACAGATTCTTAAACATCTCATCTTTACTCCACCAAATCTCCTTTCTTTATATTCAATATCCCACCCCATGTGATTGGGCAAATATTTCTTTCAGGTTTAGTGTCCAAAGATCTTAAAATATTCTATGACCTTTCTCTCAGACATATAACTCAATCTGTCATTAAATTCCATGCAATCTACTTTAAGAATATGTAAAATTTTCCATTGTTTACTGCTAGTTGCCATAGATTTGATTTGCAATCATGGAGACTTATGAAATATTGCCTGGTTCTATTTCATCTTCAGCATCAATAGCTTACTTGAATCTATTTTGCAGCCATTATGTACATCCATTTTATCAGGAGTTTCCATATTTTTGGCTGACCACTCAACTTACCAAACATGATGTCTTTTCCTAGTGAGTGATCTTTCCTGATTGATATGTTCAATGAAAGTGTCTTTGCTACCTAGTACACTGATAACAGATATACCAGAAATGAGTAATTTTAACAGAATTTTATACATACACAGTTCAAGAGACTAAGAACCTGAAATGAGCTCTATGCAAAAGCTTCCTTTCTCTTGATCTCTTTAGGGTCTGGGGGAAAAAAGCTTTATCTTCTTCCAACATCTATAGACTTGGTGTTCTTTGGAGATTTCCATATGCCTCATGATTAATCTTCCCCAGGATCTAGGAGATTTCCCTCTGGGTTCAAGGTGTGCATCGAGTGGCAGGTTCTTCATCCTCGTGATACTGAGGTTCTTTCTCTGCTTGCTTCTCTTAAGATTAAAAAAGTGTAGCAGACTATACCCAAGGAATTCATGCAGATGTGCTGACTGCCCTTGTGTTCCTCTGACACATAGACACCCTGAAGGACAGAGTAGAGCTGCTGCTGTGCATTTCTGAGCCTGTAACACTGTTCTATAGTAGAAACGCTCATTTTTCTCTGAAGGAAAATCTCGTGTTTCTGAACTGACTTTGAAGTGTAAGGCCTAAACGGTACCATAATCCTCTATAGCATCAGAGATCACTTTAAACAGGATCGCAGTTCTAGCCAGAGTAAAGGTGTTGCATCTCAGTATAATCCAGGTATAACTGATGGGCTGATAACCCTAAAACCCAACATAAGGAATGACTACATAATTATATAATTGCCAAATTACTGAGACCCGTGGGACAGCCAAGTTGA